>NKZP01001340.1:0-36112 GCA_002370765.1 Metschnikowia similis
CCATGGCGTCCACTTGTAGCGTACGTCGCAGGTAAATTTGGTATCCATGGGTAGCGCGCTACCCATGGTGGATCTAACAAAATGCATGTGTACATGGATGCCGCGTTCGGGCAGGTGACTTCTATTGAAGCTGTAGTTTACGCACTCCAGTCAAGAATGCTGCAACCTTGGCTGATGCTGTTGAAAGGTAACTTGTGGTTTTTGTTCAAAGGAGCTATAGCCGCCAACACAGAACTCTAACACCACCATAAATTGCCCCACAAAACATCAGAAGCAGGATTTGCCCCATAATTCATCAACCCGATCTTCCTAATATAGCATACTCGAACCTTGTTACATTTCTGGAGGGGCTGACAGGTGAACCAGAAAGCAAGGCCCGGAGAGTACCACCAGTAGCTGATTGCCGGCTTCTGAGACAGAATAGTCGGTGATTTTGTCCGATCAGAATCCTTCACTGAAAGACAAGTCTCGATCCAAGCACGACTTCATCCATCACCACATACGAAGTCAGAAGACAAAACCACACATGTCGAGTGGGAGTAAATTGGCAAGCAAATCAACAGATTGCATGCAGGCTACCGTTTGGGGCAGCAGTAAACAATTAGATGCATAGAGTTCTTTCTAGGCCATTGGGCATTGACCTTAATTCAGAGGACAAAAGGAAGGCCATGGCCTGCATCACGGGGTTGAGACCTGGTAACGTAGACTATAGCACAAAAGTTGCAAGAGATTCAAACTTCCATTCCGAAATCAGGCACCGTATAAAAAGCCCCGCGCTTGTAATTAAACTTGCGTACGCTTGTGCTGGAGGTTTACAGCTTGCCTGGAAGCTGGTATTGTTTGGATCAGTACTTTTGCACATAATTGATCGGGCCAATTCTTTGATACTGGCTCGATACTGTACGGACCGCTTTCTTCAAACCTGCCAACCAATGCAATCGCGCTCAGCAATCCGGAACACCCGGACCCGGCCACTCTTCATGTCTCCGAACTTGTACGACTCCTTCTTGGCTATTCCATTGCGGTCAACCTCCACAACTTTCACCTTGTCTTTCTTTGGGTCGTACTCGATCACAATGGAAGAGTAGATTTCGTTTCCCTCGCCTAAAACAATGCTTTTCGAACTGAGTCCTCCAAGGCCCTTGTGGCTAGTGAACTTGGCGGCTTTCATACACAACACGTCTCCTGCACGGATGTCATCCACCTGCGTTACGTGGCCGTTGGTGTTCTTATAGATGGTGGCCCCATAACCCTTTTCTCCAATAGGCGCAATTACGCCAGCATGTTTTGCTTTGATTTTGGAGAACACCTCTCGAATCAAGCCGCCACTGACTCGGGTCCCAATAAACGCCTGTGCAATATCTGAGCCCTGTGCACCCAACCTTGTGCTGTATTCGTGCAAAACATCCTTCCGGATGTGAGGCTCTTCTCTGGTATCAACTTTATTGACTTGAATTGAGCTTCTTGGATCATCGCTTTGATAATTCAATTCGATCACGACTTGTGAGAGATCGTGGAAAAGAATGTAATAATCCTTGTAAATAACCCTGCGGCCATCTCTCTTTAGGATCTCATGCTCGTCAACCTCAAACCTCAAATCACTTCCAAGCTTGGTCCCTAAGGAATCTGGAATATGGCTTTTGATCCACCATCCAGATCCTTCTTCAAGCCCCTCAACCTCCTCTTTAATCCGACCCAAATACAATGATGCTTGGCTCTGTTCAGCTTTGCTGCGTGTACCAAAATCGTGTGACCTACGCAGATGGAAATCGATGGAGTTTCTTTTGATCGAGCCAGATGTGGAAGTTCTTCTTGGCACATCGGGAACAGAGGCCGCAGGAGGGGGGATATTAGAAATCGTTTGAGATTTCTCTCCGGGTCTCAAGTGTGGATGACCTTGTGCAAAGTCTGGTTCGTCAGCAATCAGCTCATCACTGACATGGAATGGGGTTGCAACCGGAATTGGTGGTGGAACACGGGGTAATTTAGGCAGTTCATGGAAACTTGCTTCGGGACTTTTAGGAGCAGACTCTGTAGGTGGCGGAGGTGGCACCTCGTTCACACCTTGTGAGGGCCGAATTGGCGCAGGGATGGGTGGAGGAGCCTCTTGAAGCTTCTTATCGTGTCCAGTCTCGTATGATGGGGCCGGAACTGGCGGAGCAGCTCTTGGAATATCATGTTTGCTCTGGCCCATGGATGTTGATGAAGGCAACGGAGGAGGGGCCCTCTGAATCTTCTCCCTTTCAGGACTTCCAAATGTTGGTGGGGGTACTGGTGGTGGCTGAGAGAGAGGTTGAGGTGCCGGGTTAGCAGAAGTGTTAGCAAATGCAACTGGGGGCTGAATAGGTTCGGTGTCCGCCTCAAGGAGATCGGGGTGAGCAGAAGGTTTGAGAGTCGTCAGATCCGACTCTGATGACAGTGAAAACGAATCAACCTTGGTCAATGGTGAATCTGCAGGAGGGTCTCTTTCAACTGGAATAGAAGCGTTCTGGAATTCCGACGGGTGGCTTGGCGCTTTTTCGACTGGGTGTTCCTTGACGCCTAACTCAGGTGACGCTACCTCTCCTTCTGGAGGCACTCCACCGCGATCGGATATGTCTTCGTCAGCTTCATATCCAGTGACCTCCCCATCAGGCAAGTTGTCCAGTAGTTCTGCGGCTTGTATAGGCAAAGAATCTGTTTGAGTTGGGGGCAAGTGCCCCGAATTTTCATCGAAAGCTTGTTTAGACATTCCTGAGTCAAAATCTGGGACTGGCGGAGCAACAACAGGTGCTGGATTCCGGTCCTGGCTCACATCCAGAGAATCTGTAGATACTGTCTGCATGTGTGAGTCAATTGCCGCAGAATTTTGATCTGCCTTTAAAGCAGAAGCAGGCACCATGCCCGGGATCGGAATGGCCTTCATGGGTGTTGCAGGAGACTCATTCTCTTTCGGGTGCTTTTCCAGCACTTCTTTGCGCTCGGTATTAGCAGGCTTAGAAGAAACAGGTCCACCGAAAGGATTCTGCATACCCATCATTCCAAACATGTTGCGGCCGCCGGAAATTTTTGCCATTCTTTCGACAAGTTTCTTTCTGCGAATTTCTTCGTCTTCTTCTTCTTCTTCTTCTTCTTCTTCTTCTTCTTGTTCGTCGTGTCTGCCGTGCTCTTGTTCATCCGCATCAGACGCGCTTTGATTTCCAGCCTCATCTGTGGAATCAGAGTCTTGAGCTCTTGTTTCAGCAGCGGCTGGGAGCAGGGATTCTGCCTCTTCAAACTTTGAGCCGGCATCCAAGGCACTTGCAGTCAGAGGCGCGGAGTGATCATGAGGCAATGCTGGTTCTGATTCGGCCGCGTGGGGAGCATGAGGGTCGGGTTTGGTTGATTTGGCCCTTTTATCCTCTTCGGATTTCTTTTTGCGCTCCTCCCTTCTTTGAAGAGCGGCAGCCTCTCTTTCAGCTTCTTCCTGCTGTCTTTTCTGAAGCATGCTAATTCTCTCCTTCAAACTCATTTGCTGTTCCTGGGGCTCAACACTCTGTTGGTCATGTTCCCTGACAATCTCTTGATGTTTGGGAGGTTCTTTGGAGGCATTCGAACCAGAGGGCGGTTCTCTGGGTTTGACAGGCGGGACATACGATGACCTGCCTGAGCCGATGAACTGCTTTTTGATGGCGTAAGGGTCGTCTCGCTGCAGAGGCATTGATCCTGGCATGGGAACGTGAGAGCCCATTCCCGGAAGCGGGGCTTTCGAAAAAGCACTTGGCTGCTGCAGCAGATTCTTGGGCCCGGTTTTTGGAGCTGGAGCAGGGCCTAAGGACTCGGCCCCGGGAGCAGTGATGGGGGCAGCAACAGGAGATGGGTCTGGTTTAGGCAGCGGGGACGCGACGGGCGCCGTTTCATGAGCTGGGGAAAGCTTGGGAGCAGATTCAAGAGTAGATTCAGGAATCGGCTTCTGATCAGAGACGGAATTAGAAGCAGGCTCTTGGTCAGAGACGGGGTCAGGAGCAGGCCCTTGGTTAGGGATGGAATCCGGAGCAGACTCTTGGTCAGAGACGGGATCAGGAGCAGAAACAGAATGGGTGCTAGCGGCATCCGAGCCCCCATCTTCAGCATTCAGAGTCTGCAGTTCAGAAGCCAGGGTCCCAGCGACAAGTGGGTCGGAATGCAAGCGCTCCACAAAGTTCTTGGGAAACATGCCGGAAAGACCATCATATGTGCCCGAGTACCAATCTGCGTCTTCCACGTCCGTCACGGTTATGACCTGGCCAGCGAGAAACGAGAGGTCGTCTTCATAATCGGACCTGTACTCGTACACGGCCTTGACTTTAAAGGGAGTGGACATTGGTCGGGTATCAGGGATATCGGCAAGCAGGGATGGCGAACAGCTTGGACTTGAATGAGCCTCAAGTCTGAAGAAAGCAAGTGGAAATCAGGCCAGTAGTATGTGGAACTGGGCTGGGCGGAAGGGGCAGGCGGTGGGAACAGTGCAGAGAAACGGCTGGATGAATAGGGATAAAGATAGGAATCTCGAGGGCCGCGTGAGCAAGCGCACCCCGCAACCGCCGCGTAGCCGAGCGCGACAGATCCTCGTGGTGCCGCCTGCACACGGTAAGTTCCTGTCTTTCTGGCATTTGGTGGCGCAGCAAACGTCGATCTATTTATGGGTCCAGATAGCTTGGGCGTCCCAATCCAAAGAACGCCTGGATTCTGTTCTTCCTCCTGCCACATGCAGATATCCACTGCTGTCAATAAAATGTCAGCAAACCTGACCAACGAAATCAAGGCTCCCAGCTGAGCCGCCGGGCGAGCAGTTGATGCTAGATATCCTCTTTACTAGTGCAAGATGATTATGTGAGCGGATTCAACTGTTGATATTAGATTCGGGATTGTGAATCGGTTGTACTCGATCTACGAGAAAGAACCTTTGTGATGTATGCCTGTACCAAGCCCAACAGCACCATGGCCTCCACCAGCAGCACGTTTCACCCGCACGTTACACCGCCCAATTTACCCGGAGTTAGGACATTCTACGGCGGTCTTTGGAGGGTTAGTCATTACCGCTCGGTACTTTTAGCGTGATCTGTTCAAAGACTCACACTCAGGGTCTATTCTGTCTCACGAAATTGTCTCGAAATTTCGCAACCACACAGCTTCGCGAAATTTTCTAGAGGCCCTAACAGTTCCGCCCCGTTTACCTTAGAGGCCACTGTCCTTGGAATTTTCGATGGCCATGAGATTGCTCCTTCCATGCAAATGTTACTCGTTTTAGGGTTCGTTGACAAACACTTTTACAATTATTCAGTCTAATCCGCGCGGCTGGTGCTGTCAGAGTTGTGGACAGTTGGAGCCCTTAAGAGAATGCCCAAGAGTCTTTTTTGGCGGAGGAAGTGGTCGAATCATGGGGAGGGGTCTACGGGAAAAACACTTTCCTTACTCCAATACACTACTGCTCATTCCGAAACACTTACTACCACTTCTCATTATATGAAGTAGCCGGTGCAGGTTTCGATCCAAGACATGACCAAGACTTGAGTGGATGCTGGCGGAATAAAGTGTCTTCTCAATCTGCTCAAATACGCTTCAGATGAAGTAAATGGAACTGCTTTTATGAAGTAGACTGCTTCCAGGAAATGATACGGGCCAATAATTCCAAACTGCCCTCAAGCTAGCGGTAAGAAGCCTCAATGAGATGTGACCTTGTTTCTAGCATAGCAAGCTTCAATTGGTGACTGTGTCAGGCCACTAAGTCCTAGAACCTTCCAAGGCCCCAAGACCGTGCTTTTCAAGGCGGTTACGCCCGCGGGCGAGAATGGTTCGGTCAAAAGAACAAAATTGTTTAATCCACTGCAGCAAAATCTAACAAGCCAGGAATTAAAAGGCGCCCTGCTCGCGCAGTCTCGAGAAACTGCGGAATAGTGCGCACAGCCTCCATGAATGTTCTAATCGTACTCTTGGCGGTGTGGTCATTAGTACTCTGGGACAACCTTGGATGGGTGTGTCTTGTCAACAAAAGCCGCGGAGATAGGGAAACTTCAAACTTTGGACTAGAGTACCACAGAGTATAAAAGAGAGATTCTCGGGTGATATAAGTGCTATAGAGAACTCTAAAGTGCGCTTTTGTTTTCCAGAAACCTTCCCGTTCTGGAGTATCGAATTGGAGACTATTCACTAAATCTATTTGGTGGTGGTGGCAATGCCACGCACAGATGAAAACTGGTCGCGGGCACGGTTGACCGATAGTCGCAGACTTGGCTGGTCAAACTTACACGAGACTATTTCTTGTGGTCTGGTGTTGGTGGACATATTCCAAAGTCGGACTAACATGTCATGGGTACTATTCTAAGCAAGGCGGCCGCCCCCTCCCTTTATACTGAAATGGGCCTTCACTACCGAAACCGCTTAGTAGGGCTGAAGCGTCGCTACGACAGCGGCTCAAGCAATGTAGGGCATAGTCAAGGCAATCTCACTAAGCGCTGTGCATAGAGCACTCGCCCAGTCTAAAACCTTCAGCGAGTCGCCATCCGGCACATAGAGAGCATCCTCGCATTACGCGCCTGCAGGGAGACACCTTCATCGCTCCACACAACGCTCACCTCTTCACCACAACATCCGCCCCTCCATGAGCAAAAAGTCCACCTCCAGCGTGGCCGTCACCGCAGACGTACTCTCGTCGTTTCGACCGGCCAAGAAATTCTCTTACCATGAGTCCGCATCCATTACCAGCTTGGACTTTGATGACTCCGGCCAGTACCTCCTCTCTGCAGGTGTGGACAAGACCATCCAGCTATATGACTGCTACAAAGGCACCCGCTACAAAGAGATTCAGTCTCAGAAATACGGCGCTCATTTGGCTCGCTTCTCGCACAATGACCTCAACTGCTTGTACGCGTCCACTCCTGGTGCTGACTCCCCCGACGCAGACCATTCCATTCGCTACTTATCCCTCAAGACTAAGACTTACCTTCGCTACTTTCGAGGCCATAGTGACCAAGTGGTGTCGTTGGAGGTGAATCCGGTGTCAGAAATGTTCATGTCCTCTTCAGTCGACCACACTGCAAAACTATGGGATCTACGAACGCTGAGCCCAACGGGTAACGTGGAGGTGGGCCAGAAAAGCCTCGTTGCCTATGATCCGCACGGGATTGTGTTTGCTATTGCCAGACCGCCGGTGGAGTCCGACCAGGGGTCGTTGGCTTTGTACGACTTGGCGCATTTCGAAAGAGGCCCTTTCATCTGCAACACAGTCAAGGCCAGTGCGGGCGAGGAGTGGGCCAAGGTGGAGTTCTCCAACAACGCAAAACTCATTCTTATAGTCACGGACGCTTGCCACCACTATATCTTGGATGCTGTGCAGGGCTTGACCATTGCCCGGTTGGTGGTGGACGCGCGTGCTCCTAACCTGCGCATGCGGAGCCAATACTCAAGCAGTGGCAGCGCCTGCTTCTCGCCCGACGGCAAATTTGTCATGGCCGGGGCGCCGGATGGATCGCTCTCCGTCTTTGACCTCTCGGTGCTCAAAAGAAAGGACCTCATCCGAGACAAGCATATCCAGACCTTGCGTCCGGTGAGCGTGCTTCCATGCAACCAGGGCATGTCGAAGGTGGTGGCCTTCAATCCAAAACTCCTCAATGTGGCTAGTGCAGACAACTGCGTGGTTCTCTGGGCAACCGACCTGGACGACTAGACTAGCGTGGCCCCAAATATCGCGGGCCTGGCCGATACGCCGCGCACGTGAGCGGCGCGATCTCCGTGGGTGCGCCTGTCTTTTCTCCGTGGGTGCGCTTGCATTGTCTCGATGTGCGCTTCTCATGTCGCCGCTCATGACTCGTGCCTTTTCCAGGTACACTGAGCCCGGCGCCATTCTCTCGGCCATTCTGGCTTATACGCCCGTCAATTCACTTCCTTCAGTGGCCCCCAAACCGTTCCAGTCTCCACCGTGGCAGCAGCTCCCGCACATCACTCAGCAACGGCTTCCTGATAAACCCACTGATATTCGAGGCATAGACTCTGCAGGACACTCGTACATGAACCGGAGGAACTTGTTTCGAAATTTTCCCACCGTGGCCCAAAACAAGTTCTTCACGCTCAAATTTTTTCCGAAGAACCACCATTTGTGCACCATTCGCAAGTCCAATGTGGCCTTTACGTTCTCCAATAGTGGCAGTGCGGTGTTGAATGATTCCAAGCTCCTGCAGATGTTTTCGGCCTATAAAGGCAAGTACGCCAAGATTGATTTCTTCAAATCATTGCCGATTCCTTGTGGGACGGCGGCGAGCAGAGACAAGAACCGAAAACTCGTCAAACGAACCCTCCACAATGCGCTACATGAGGTAATCGGCAGCGCTCCGGTGTCCAAGGTCAGCGGGATTTTCTGCTTCAAGTTCCATGACTATGCCGTGACGGAGGAGCAGAAGGCGCTTCTCCGGGCCCGAATGACGGCCGCAGTGGCCAAGGTGTGCCATGATGCACGATTGGAACAGATGATCATGAAGGCCGTGCAAGTGCAGAACCAAATCGGGTCTCAGAATAGCTTGCTCGAGGGCGTGAGACTTGAAAATACTCTAGGTGCGCCTTCGGAGCCAGGGTACTTCCCCAAACTACCGTTCTTGAGACGGGGTAAGCGGAACGGGCTGAACAGAAGGCGGCGCGATTCGTGAAGTTTGACTTTGACTGATGTCTGATGTCTGGGGCGTTTGAGCTGTGGCTGGTGTCTTCCTTGCCTTAAACCTTGACTGAAGACCTTCGTGCCTTTAATCTTGACCCATGACATCCGTGCCTAACCTTGACTGAAGACCTCCGTGCCTTTAATCTTGACCCATGACATCCGTGCCTAACCTTGACTGAAGACCTCCGCGACTTTAACCCTAGAATAACCTAATCGACATATGACTCATGGCATTGTTTTGCTATAGAAAATCACGATTTTGGAACGTGACATGAACGGTATTTACGACGTGAGAGGAAGCACGTTCTCTTCCTCCTCGCCAATGACATTTCCAACAGGGCTGTATTCACAGACCACGTACTTACCCCAGCCCTCAGCAGAGCAGTCCTTGTACGCACACCCAACCTGCGTGGATGCCTTCCACACAAGCTGCGTGAAGTGGTTGTATTCGTTGTGAGTGGAGTAGTCAAAGGTCTCTCCCTCGACGTACCACGCCTTGACAGCCGAGGGCCCTGTAGCAAAGCCCGCGGCCAAGTTCTCCCCGTATTGCCCATGAGTGTGGGTCAAAACTCCCGAGCAGTCATAGTTGTCAGCATTGTTTTTGGCATACAGGTATGGGCCCAGTGCCCAGGATAAAGCGTCGACGCCATGCAAAGCCCTATACTGGTTGTGGGAGTCGAGGATATCTTTGGCAAAGTCCTTGTCGATGTCCTCGCTGGAGTTGTAGATGGCATCGTAAATCCCTCCAGAGCCGGACCCAGAGTTCGAAGAGCTGGACCCAGAGTTTGAAGAGCCCGAGCCCGAGCTTGAAGAGCTTGAGCTAGGTGTTGAGTTGTCTGAGGAAGCTGCAGAGCTGGAGCTGGATGGTGTCGACGAGCCAGAGTCGTTGGTGGAGGCCCCAGTCAGGGCTGCGGCAGCAGGTGATGTCGTCCCAGCCTCGCTGTTTGTCGAAGGGTTGGTGGAGCCTGTTCCAGACGAAGAGCCCGAACCTCCGAGCTGCGCAAGAAACAGGTTCAAGAGGGATCCCCAAGAGCCCGACGCTCCCGTGGTGCTTGCGTC
Source organism: Metschnikowia similis (assembly GCA_002370765.1). Taxonomy (NCBI): domain Eukaryota; kingdom Fungi; phylum Ascomycota; class Pichiomycetes; order Serinales; family Metschnikowiaceae; genus Metschnikowia; species Metschnikowia similis. The sequence goes on from NKZP01001340.1 coordinate 9,704, forward strand.
GGAGGAGGAGCTGGACTGGTCGGACGCACCCGACGAGCTCGAGCCCGAAAAGATGGATGCAAGGCTATTCAAAACATTCGCTAAGCCCGAACTTGAAGAAGTTGATGCGGCTGCCGGGGTAGTGGCAGCAGCCTGTGCAGCAACAGTGGCTGTGGCGGTGGGCTGGCTGCTAGCGGCATTGGGAGACCATGTGTAAAGAGACCCATCAGCGTTGGTAATGGCAGTGACCGTTTGGTATCTGGTGACTGGCGCACAGATGGCGATGTTTAGTATGGTAAGAAAAAGTGTTAGCGAGAACCACATTGGCAACTGGTTGTATGAGGAGTGGGTGGATGGCTGATTGACTGACTGACTGACTGACTGACTGACTGACTGACTGACTGACTGACTGATGACTGATTGACTGACCGATTGACTGACTCACTTCAAGCACAACAGATGAGGCGTTGGGAAAAAGACTGCTAGATTTTCTGGAAGCACGGAATTTGCCTTATATAAGACCGCAGCAGTGGAGAACCGAAAAAGTCACCTCGTATTGGAGACTACCCAAAGTGGAAAGATCGGCTGCAAAAGCGGCCTGCATAGAGCCTGCGCCGGCCGCGCGTTGCCTATTTGGGTAAAAGGCGCTCCCGCACTCTCTGAAATAGGAAGTCTCTTGACATGCCTGCCATGGGTGGCAAGATGCACCGGTGGCAATTGAGAAGCAGTGGCAGTCGAGGAGGCCAGTGACAATCAACATGGCCAGTGTTATTCGATGCCGTTCGGCTGCATCAATGCTTGAAGTCAAAGAGCTCTCGGATGGTGTCAAACACAACCTGCGGCACTTGCTCACTGGTGCTTCGCACGGCCAACTCAAGTTGCTTCGACTCATTGTCATCGCCTCGTATCGTCACCAAGACTCCGTAGCTGGCCAGAAGCGTCCGAAGGATTCCTGCCCCGAGCACCGCCACGCGCTGCGGGTCGTCCGCGCTGCTATGGATGATTGCCAAGCCGAGTCGTTGGAGCATCATCACGATGTTGGAACTGCTTCTGCGGTGGGTTCCGGATATGAGTCCTTTGTGTTCGCCCAAGTCGGCGCCCAAGTTTTCGCCGATTTGCACCCACCGCTTCTTGAACTCGTCAAGCGAGCTCATGGACGTGCCCGTCATGAACTTGGTAGGGGCCACGGGAATCTTCAAGTTCAAGGTGTTGAAAGACCCACTGCACTTGTAGCTCATGCTCACAATGGGCCCGTCCTTGCTCTCCACGATTTGCCGGAGTTTGACTGTGAGCTCCATTCCCGACTTTTGTGCGATTTGCAGGCTGGGCATTTTGGTCACCGTGGCAGAGTACTTGGGCTGCTGCGCACTGGTGCTTGGAATGTGCAAGTCCTGTACCAAAAAAGCGGTGATGGACGCATCTGCGGACTTGGCCGCGTTATTGATAATAGTGAAGCTGATCTGGATGGTGGGCCCGTCGCGTGCAATCCTGTAGGTGATTTTGACCAATTGGTCCTCATAGAAAATCCCGACGTCGAACTGAAGCATCCGGTGGTACCCGTCATACCAATTCGGCGACAAAGGGGGAGGCCGCACCTGGTCTCCAAACGGGTCGGCCTCCTCCTCCTCCTCCAGTAGTGCGTCCACGGCCCTTTCCTCGTACTTTGATTTCTTGTTCGTTTTTGACGCGTCAGTCCTCGCCACATTTAGTGTGGACGATGATTTGCCGCTGATGGTCGTGAGATGGCCCAACTGCTCCACCAAGTTATTCTTTTTGCTCTCGAATGGTGGTAGAGGCTGCACCAACGAGCGGGCGAAATTTCGTTCGTTTTCCGTGCCGTTGACGACCATCGTGGCCACCTTGAGGAACTGGTGCGCCCTTGTCTGCACCTCCAAGTCCAAGGAATAGGACTCCAGCTCGAAAAGATCCAAGATATCAGGCACAAAGTCTTCGTCCGGGAACCGCGTGAGCATTTTGAGAAACGCGTTCATGAGAAGCGGTCGGGCCAATAAAGTAGACACTGTATAGCACTGCAGTAGAATGCCGAATTGCGCGTGGATGCCAAACTGATCGGACTTGTCGCCATTGTTTAAGCGATATCCAAATTCTCCCAATGCAAACGCTGCCACCTTGACAAGATTCTCCGGGGTGGACGAATCCGGCTTTTTCAAGAGGTTGATTATGTACCGACACGTCTTGACCTGAAGATCCTCATTGTTTACGATGATCTGGATGATTCTCTCCCAGACTTCACCCGAAGAGGCTAAACCATTGACACCAGTATTTGTTTTGGAGCTGTGGCCTCCTATCGAGAGCAAGCGAAGCATGGTGGACACGTACCAGATGGAATCCGTGGCATACTGCTCGGCCAAGACTGCGATTTTCACCGAGATATCGCTCCGTAGCGACGGCTCGGCCGCCACAAAGTAGTTCAAGAGCGTATTGATGATTTGTGTGTGCGTGTTCTTGTCGCAGATGATGTACAAGAGATCCAAAGCTTTTTTGCGCACGGATATATCCTTATCATTCAAAGATGCAAAGATCTTGTCCAAGTAGTCGACGAAAGGGGCCTTGTAGGCGGAGCGGGCGGAAAGCTTGCTCAAAGCATCCAACACCAAGTAGCGCGTGTTCGTTTCTAGGGAATCGAGAAGCTGCACTAGAGCTAGAGTTGCACCCGAAATGGCTTCTTGAGAAGCATCAAGGAACGAAGCGAGTGCCACGGCCTGGAACAAAATGGAGGCCTGGGAGTTTTTGTAGGGCTGGCCCGGAGCAGGTTTGGAGGCGTTCAGGATGGATTTGGAAACCACTTGGCGTAGGTGCCCCACGGTCTCGGGGTCCAAAGACGTTAGCTCGAGATTGGAGGGCGGCTCGAGCAAGAAGAAGTGCTCTATCAACAGTAACAACTTCACAACCAACCACGGCGCGGGCACGTCGTAATACAAGTATTCCTTGGGGCATTTTGTGTCAACCACCAAACGGTATAGGAGGTTTGCAATGGCCGGTGTCAAGGAGCGGGCGAATTTGGGCTTGAGCGAGGTCAAAAGCCGAGCCAATGGCACCACGCACAATACCAAGCCCGGGTCTGGGTCATCCAACAATGTCAAGAGACGAGGGATCCAATTGTCGTTGGCCACCACGAGCAGAGGGTACAATTGGAGAAGCAGCAGGAGCGCTAGTAAGGCTCTCTTTTTGATGATGGGCACGGAGATGGGCGACACGCAGAGCCCATACACCAACTCGGACAATTCTGTCCAGCGTTCGGCGGAGGCGTCGTTCTCGGAGATGCGGGCATCGGGTGCCAAGCCAGAAAGCGACGACGCAATCAACTGCAACGCCAAGGCATTCGTTTCCTCGGAGTTGGACTGCAAGTCTCTCACCAAGTACCTGCTCAAGCGGAGGATCCAGGTGTCCAAGTACTCCGGTGGGCTTGTGGAGCCGCGGAGAAACACCGCCACGCCAATGTAGCCGAGTTGCTTCTCCAGGTAGCTCTTGGACGACATGAGCGGGAACACGTGCTCGAGCGCAAAAGTCACCTCATCCGAAAGCCCCAATAAGTGGATGTAGATCAACTTGCACACGTATTTCTTCTTCTGGTAGGAGTTGATGCTGGGTAGCGCAAACTTGGCCTGGATATTGTTGATTTCGAGGTTGATGCGCTTGCGTTCTTCGATGGCATTGTTGGAGTTTCGGAGGTCCAAAATGAACTGGGTCAAGCCCTTCATCTGCGGCGCCATTGAGGTGAGGCCTTGGGCGGAATGTGGTCAAGCAGTCTGTCGAGAGGACAGGCTGGGGTTCGGTAATTGGTGGAGGAAGGTGCTGATTGGTGGAGGAAGCCGGCGCCTGGTGAAGAAAGCCCGCGGTTGGTGAACAAAGTCGGCAGTTGGAGGAGGAAAGAAGCCGGGCGGACGCGAGTGAGGGACGGAAGGTGGAGGTGGAAATTAGGGTGTGATACGTGCGGTGCTGCGAGCAGGTGCAGCGTGCGCGGACAAGACCTGCTCTGTAGTACACTAGGCGGCCGAAGGGTGGCATATCAATAGTATGAAACACTGTGCTAACGGCCATAGCATTGAATCAGTCATTGCTAGCGCAGCTCTCAAACAAGATCGCTTGGGGGCTCCAAATACTTTTCGGAGGAACCTCAAGCAAAAGGCTGTTTTGTGCAGGACCGTTTTTTTCCGCGGCCGAGTGGTCATTTTGGGTGTAATTCGGCACCTCCGGTCCAATCAAAGGGATGGACATCGACTCCCGTGCTCTGCGAGAAACCCTCGTTTGGCCCGAACCGAATGGGGGCGTATTGGGGAAAGACGATCACGTGCCGCACGTCCCCTGTGTGGGCCTTGTGGCGATGTACTGTAGTATAGTGCTCCTTGGCAGTGCACGGTTTAGACATTTTCTATACAGGGAGATGCAGGGCTTACATGACAAGAAACAAGCGAGAGGTGCGGAAGCACGTATAGCTCCGTGGTCCTGCACACAAGACCGCTCCTGAAGATGGAAGAAGATGTTATTTGTCACTCCAACCGTTTACCTGTCATATGCGGATCTCGCGGAATGGCTCTCCATATTCGAGACCTTTTTCGCCAGACCAGAATCCCCGGACTTGGGAGGTTCTAGTGCGGGCCAAGCCTCACATGGCTCTGCCTTGTCCCTTTCCCTAGCTACTTAGACCGGAGAATGACTTGCAGCGCTGTTCCATGTGTCCACTGCTCACGTGGGCAGAACGGTTGACCTCGAGAGGTGGCCCATCTCAATCCCAGGTTTTGTCCTGCTTCCGAGGGGGGGGGGGGGGGGGGGCCAACAGACCATGTACTCCTGTACATGTCTCTCTGTCCAACATTTGGTACTGGAGTATAAGTATAAAGGTCAAAAGGATAATAATTTGACACAGGGCCACACGGCACCCAGTTGTCCTTCGCCCCGGCTTGACCTTCGCCCCGGCTTGATCTTTGCTTGTTATTTCAAGGCTCCCGAATGTAGCTCAGAAAAATCTCAGATTTAAGCCTTCACAGGATTGAATGCTGACCTCAGTGAAGCCTCATGTCTTTTGGTTTGAACGACTGCGAAGGGAAGCCACCAGTCGCAATCGGTTTATAAGCTAGCGTGGTCGAGCCCTTTTGTCGAGATAACTTGCCCGTGGCATATATGAGTTACCCGTTTGGTTCTTTAGCACTGTCTAGAGCTTACAGAAGATTTATTGTTGATTCCTAAACAAAGATTTTAACAGAGAAAATGGCACCTCCCTGCGACATATGGTCCAAAAGGGGCTAGATGCTTCGGATATCCAGTGGGAGCAGATGCAATCTCACACCATGCATAATGAGCACCTTTCACTCGATTTAGACAAACCCAAATCCGATTCTAGACTTGTTCAACAATTGAACAACAATTAAATGCGGAGCCGTGAAAGAGACTATATCGGAAACCTTTGTGGTGTTTTTCAAAATCATAGAGCCGTGTCGAAGCCAACCAAATAGAGGTTCTGACTCGTAACCACGAGAACTTGTGGTTGGCCCATGTCAAGGAGTCTTCATGTAGAGGTCCTGCAATGGATTCCAGGAGATCCACTTAGCTTTTCCGCAAATCTTAGACTTGAGGCGGCAAATTGAAGCCTATCGGATGCAACAAGGCTGCCTCGGATGCCTTTAAACAAGACTAGCCCGGGTGGCACCTTATGGGAAACAAGTTACCAGATGTTGTGGCGTGTTCTGGCCAGCTTTCTACCTAATACGGTCAAACCTCTTGATGTTGGAGATGAGCAACAGTACATCTTTCCTGAACATCTTTCCTGAACAGCTGAGTATCTTTCCTGAACAGCTGAGTATCTTTCCTGAACATCTGAACATATCTGGCCCCTGAACATCTCCCCCATAGAATTCAACACTAAAGAATCTCACATACACCTCATGTACATAGCACTGTTCGAATTTGGGACGAGTGCTCAGAATAGCGATAATTTCCGAAACAGACCGGTCGGAATATAGAGAAACACCCGAGGTTTCAAAAAGCGTTTTGAGGCTTTTTCACCGATCCAAATCAGGCATATTTCTGTCACTCAGTTGAGGCCTCAGGGACGGCCCAGGGGCTGCAACCAGGTACTTTGTGGCTGGCGGAGAGAAACAGTCAACTTATGTCTACCATTTACGGATGTTAGATACTTCTCACACGTGATTTATGAACCACTGGTTTGAGGGGGCCATGGCATTGGACAAGAAGAGTGGTATACAGAGATTCCCGCACTCCGAGCTCGACGGTCTTGCGGGGTAAGAACTGATCCATATATTATAGCATAAGTTAAAAGCACCCGATGAAAAGTCGAAACGCACGTTTTTCCAGATAATCCAAATACTGCATATGATGGGGCTTGAAACATTTGAAACCTTCCATTGGCCCTCGCCGCGCCTGATCTTGGGGAAGGTCTAATTGACTAAATTTTCACACAGCGCCTGCACCAATTACGGCTTCATTAAAGTTATAGAATACGAAACGAGTTGGTCGAACATTTGAAGAGAAAGTTTCAGTTCATTGGCGTTCCTGCACATGGCCGGCGTGGCATTTTCCATTTTCCCTCTCTGGTGACTAACCAAGCAGTAGACATTTTAATGAGGCAAGAAATGGCACTACCAGTACCGCCATCCCCCTTGCCCTTTCCAGCCACTTTTTACGCCCTTACATGTTCCATAATCCGCTTCGGGCCGGGTGCTACAATTCTGGCCTCCCAGCTAAAGAAATAGACACGGCTACTCGCACAAAAAGTAGCGAGCGCGCATTTCAGCTCAATCTCAAATATTTATGTTTGAAAATGCTAACAAAAATCGGGTAAAATCCAGATTGGGTGGCGCGAAGAATTTCTCAGTCACATCAAACAAACTCGCACCTGTCGAGACATTAATTTTCGCAGGACTAAGTCCAACCATGTGACTTTGGCATTACAGACATGATATACAAGTGAAAAGAACCCATTAGTAATTTGGAAAAAGCACGGTTTTGGTCCATATAAAGCATAACCAAAACATTCTCTACATATCCACTCCATATCTCTTGGCCCCCCCACGTTTCTTCCCAACTCTACCCAATTACCTATCCATCTCCTCCCAACACTTCAACCACCGTTCCGTAAGACAGTAACCTCAGCTCTCTCATTAAAGATTCCAAACATTGGAAACCTCATTGTGCACAACAACCAACCCGGCTCTGCCACGTGCAATACCATTTCCATCTACCGACGCTTGCAATGAGTAGCGCAAGCATGGAGACTCCCTCACTCTGTTCATACCAAGCATAGGTGAACTTGGTTGAACTGTGTGAAGCGCGAGTTGTATTATGGCCTCGCTGGAAGCAGCCTGCGATAGGAGATAGCGGCAACTCTAGGAATGAATTCGTGAGAAGGACTAAGCTTCTCGAATTGCAATCTGATGATTGTAGGCACAGCATGAGACTGGTCAAGTGTAGCTCGCGGGCTAAAGCTCAAGATATGGGTCTCGAACAAAGCAAGGAAAGATTGGCAGCACGGACGTCCGAACGAGCCTCCGAAAGTGATCAAGAGAATCCATGGCTTGAAGAGACTCACCCCATGTTCGTGCCAGGGGTGTTCCATACTGGGTGCAGGCGACTGTATGGAAGATGTATAGCCGGAACATGGTGAGGACGTTATGGAACATGGTGAGGACTTTATGGAACATGGTGAGGACATTATGGCACATGGTGCGAAATTCATCTGTAGTCGCCTCTCGCCATGTTCGACCCAAACAGCCCAACGCTCGTGCAGCCTCGAATCCCGCTCATCAGCCTGCCGCTTGGAATCCCAGCCGCATCACCACTTTGACCCACGACCATCGGGCACGCGGCACAGTCGTGCTGCAGTCGTAACTTCCCCGGCAGGTGGATGTGATGGGTGTGAGCGATCCGAGCCCCACTGGATGGTCGAGGTCTCGGCATGACCACCCACCAGCACCAGTTTCGTGCTGCCATTCAAATCAAACAGCCCAGCAGAAAGGACCGGCCCAAAAGGTGTCTTCAAGATGAATGCCTCCGGTTGATTGGGCGGCGCAGCTTATGCTGCAAAGCTGATTTTCAACCTGGGGGAAGCGTGCCATTTTGGCCCCTTGGCACGGTGTGCAACGATCCGGCGCGGCCAGCCACTTTGAACCATTTTGCTAAGTCTTCTAAGCCTCGCAGTGGTTTCCAAGCTGCATCGTTCTCTTTGGAGGCCGTGTACACACCAAAATGCAAAGGCGCTCCAAGCTTCAAGGCATTTTTGAGCAAAAGGCCTCTTGTGCTTTGCTGCTGTTGCTTGATTGCCATTTTGAATTCCTTGACATTTATCTTCATATCACACACTAGACACGGCGGGTCCGCAGTTGTGATATGTGATTAAGGCCAAGTTTATGGCGCCCATGATGATCTCCCAGCATTTTCCGTCTCTGCTTCCTCGCTTGGTCGCCTTCGTTGGCTCCCGATTGCTTCAGTGCTCTGCGGGAAGATACGACAAGTGAACTTCATGACCGCAGTGCCTCACCAGTCCACTGTTCCAGTAAACAACTGTTCCTGATTCGAACCCGAGCCTATGACAAGGTCTGATATTTTCTCAATTCCGTGAGCAAGGTCTTCAACTGCACATCCGACACGCGGTTGCCCAAGCTGGGGATAAGCGACTTGGCCTCCTCGGCATCCTCGCATTCCAAGTTGCCCAACTGCGCCAACTCAAACGGGTGCAACGGCTCGGGGCTCTGGCTGCTAAAGTCGTTCAAGAGCTTCTCCACGGTCTCGGCCGACGACGAGTTCTTGAAGCGGCTGAACATCGACAAGTAGTTCAATGTCTTGTGCACGATCTCGTTGGAGTTGGGCCCGGCCAACTCGATGTTGGACATGTCGTCTTCCCGTTCGTCGTCGTTGTCCTCTTCATCTGCGTACGCCTTGTTCTCGGTCTTGGCCTTGCGCTCCTTCAACGCTGCCCGCACTAAGAGCCGGGCCTCCGAAAGGTTGAGCGCAATCAACTGCTCGGTGTCGCCGGAGTTGGTGATCTGCGTCACCTGGAACTCGGGCCCTAGCTTTAGCGTGGAGGCGTTTTCCTCGTCGTCGATGTTCTGGCCCTTGGCTTTGCGGCGCCGCACACCCAATGCACTCGTACTGACGTTCATTTTCCAGGCTGCTTATGTGCGTGTATGACCCCTTGGTTCTCGTCCGTAGCTCCTATCACTACTGGCAGTTGGTTTAGTGCTTGGCAACACCTCGTTTGTTTTTTTTTTTGGTGTGCGCCTGCGCAGGCACTGCACACGGCGCCCCGCGCTTGCCTCACCGGGCATCTTCCTGTCTCTGCAGCCCTCAGTCTAAGACGTTTTGATTCTTGCACCCTTCCTCCAACTGTAATTTTACCCTCACAGTTCGTTCCAATCTCAAATTTCGTTACCGTTCTATTTCTCCTTCTCAAAGTCTAATTCACCCTCAGAGTTCTATTTCACCCTCGAAGTTCTACTCAGTCTCAAAGTTCTATTTCACAGTCAAAGTTCTATTTCAACCTCGAACTTCTTTTCACCTCAAAGTTCAATGACACACCCAAACTTCTATTCTCCTTCTCAATGTTCTTTTCTTCTCAATTTCTATTCTTCTCAAGTTCTATTCTCCTCAAGTTCTATTCTCCTCAAGTTCTATTCTCCTCAAGTTCTATTCTCCTCAAGTTCTATTCTCCTCAAGTTCTATTCTCCTCAAGTTCTATTCTCCTCAAGTTCTATTCTCCTCAAGTTCTATTCTCCTCAAGTTCTATTCTCCTCAAGTTCTATTCTCCTCAAGTTCTATTCTCCTCAAGTTCTATTCTCCTCAAGTTCTATTCTCCTCAAGTTCTATTCTCCTCAAGTTCTATTCTCCTCAAGTTCTATTCTCCTCAAGTTCTATTCTCCTCAAGTTCTATTCTCCTCAAGTTCTATTCTCCTCAAGTTCTATTCTCCTCAAGTTCTATTCTCCTCAAGTTCTATTCTCCTCAAGTTCTATTCTCCTCAAGTTCTATTCTCCTCAAGTTCTATTCTCCTCAAGTTCTATTCTCCTCAAGTTCTATTCTCCTCAAGTTCTATTCTCCTCAAGTTCTATTCTCCTCAAGTTCTATTCTCCTCAAGTTCTATTCTCCTCAAGTTCTATTCTCCTCAAGTTCTATTCTCCTCAAGTTCTATTCTCCTCAAGTTCTATTCTCCTCAAGTTCTATTCTCCTCAAGTTCTATTCTCAAAGTTCCTCTGTTTCAACGCCACTCAAAAATGGATGCTTTAAAGCTTCTGAAGGACTTAACCTCTCCAATGGGTCCAAGTTTAAAACCTTGTTCAAAAAATCAACCAACAACCTCCGCTGCATCACCTCATGGTCGATCATGGTCTGCGTCATTTTTCGCGACGGCATCCTGTAGTTGAGGATAATGTCCTCAAGATGCCGGTGGTCAAAGTAGTTTTTGTTGGGCTGTTCCTGCTTGGCATCGGACTTTCCCCGCCGCAAAAAGCTCACGTATTGTTCGAACGACTTGAGCCTATATGTGGGCTTTCCTTGGATTGTACCGGAGGGCAACTTATCAAAGAAGTTGAGCAGATTTCTTCCGTGCTCAAGCATGTGTCTTGGAGGATTGCCCAACATGTCAACGATTTTCAGAATCTGGTTATACTCAGAAGAACCGGGGAACATGGGCAACCCCAAAAATAGTTCGCCAACAGTACATCCCAAAGACCACATATCGATGGCTTCGGTGTAAGGGAGACCCAAAATCACTTCTGGGGATCGGTAAAAGCGAGACTGGATATACGAGTATATGGTTTTCGTGGTGAAGCACGCGCTTCCAAAATCAATCACCTTGATGTCTGGTTTATCAGGCAGACATAGTAGGATATTCTCTGGTTTGAGGTCGCAGTGGATAATGTGGAGATTTTTGAGCTGTAAACAAGACTCCAACAACTGCTTGGTGAAGGACTTGACGAGCTTCATATTGAGGCCATGGAACTGGTTTTGCTTGATGAGCTCGTACAAGTTCGATGCCAAGATCTCAAACACTAGGCAGAGATGCTCCCGATGCATAAAGGTATCTAGCAACCGGATAAAGCTGTTTGACTGCACGTTGCGGTTGAGAAACTCGAGGATCTTCACCTCCAAGAGCGACTGGTTCAAATATGCCAGTTTGGACTTGACCACCTTAACGGCAACTGTAGATTGGTTTGCCAAGTTCTGGCACTTGACCACCTGGCCGAACGTGCCAGAGCCCAAAAGATCAAGCACCACGTATTTTCTGCCCTCTTCGCCACCGAGCATGTCGTTCACATAGAGAATGTAATCGCCATCCTCATTGTCAAGACCATTATTGAGTTTCGCCTCGGATGGTTTGGTCAACACCCGTCTCGGGTTGGATGTTTTGGAGTAGGAGAATTTTTTGGGCTGGCACATGGAATATGACTCCGTCAAATACACAGACAAGGCGTTTGCGGGAGAAATGTGGATGGAGTTGACGGATCTTCTTCTGTATTTTGGTTGCTTGTGTTGTTTGGGCCTCAAGTCGTTTATGGACTTGACATGCACGACACGTGGCGTGGCTCGGAGCTGCGGTGGCGCCGAGCCATAGTTTGGATGTTCTAGATTCATTTGAGGACTCATGTGCGGCGACGTGAGCCGTTTGTTAAGCACAGGAAGGTTGTGGTACAGCGGGGTTCCAAAGGCGACCGACGAGCGGCGGACGGACGCAGGCCCATTGTTGGCGGAGGCAAGCAAATACGGAGGGGCCATTTCTGCTTGTTGCGCCAAGGGCCCAAGGTTCTGGTTGGTGGCCACGGCCGCGTTTTGGACATGGTAGGGTAAATACACGGGGCCATCGACCGCCGCAGACATCCGCCGGTCGGGGAAGTTGCTAAGAGAAACCTCTTGGTTAGTATAGTATTGGTTGAAGGGATTATCTGCTCGAGTCGGTGGATGATCGTACGGGGAAGGCAACTGCTGCTGAGCATCGAGCTCGTAGGTCACGGGAAGCTGATTTGCAAACGAGTGTTTTTTCAGAAGGCCTAGAAGCAGCATCTGCAGATGGGGTTGCAGGCCCGAATTGGCTCCACCATTGGCGGCTTGTTGGTGTGGAGCCAGCGCGCTTTGCAATGGCATCTGCTGCTGGTTCAGCGTGTACCAAGGGTTCCGGAACCCCGGCAGATGATCGAGCTGCTCCGCCTGCAGCTGGTTAGTCCAATGGTATGACATGAGAGGGGACGAATGTTCAACCGCGGGAATTAGCAGTCAGTGAATTTCCAAAGAAACCAGGGGGAGTTCAGGAGGAGTATCCAGTGGGATTCAAGAAGGGTGGCTTCAGGCAGATACCGGAGTGGAGGGGAACTAGAGCTATGGCCCGGTCTATGGCAGCGGGCGTGGAAATGACAGGGGGAAATGGCAAGGCAACTCTTCTTAAATGAATGTTGCTGGACTGAATGATATTGCTGGACTGAACGATATTGCTGGACTAAGTGATATTGCTGGACTAAGTGATATTGCTGGACTTGGCACCACGAGATAACGGACAACGGACACAATGGAATTGTTTTTGATGGGGCAAAAGAGAGCAGGGACGTGGCGAGCCCGATATGTGGCACACGGTAGATTTATGGCAGCAAAGATCGGACACGGCGGTGCAGCGGGACACAGCAAGTGTAGATGGATTGGCCTCAGAGGAGGAAGAAGGATTGGTCGAGAGCGCGTGGAGAAGAACGGGATCCGCGCGCGGGTGGGTCCAGGCCAGGGACAGATTTGCAAGGGAGTGCGGGGGATGCGAATGAATGTGGGGGTTGTGGATGATGAAGTGGCCGTGGGTTTATGAAGATGAGGTGGGTAGAAATGGGGTGAGTGGGTATTGGCCGGTGAAGCCGTTGCACGGGACTGGCGGCCGGAACTGGCCACTAGATAGTTCTCCGGAACCAGTGTGCCCGGAACTCGCAGTCACAGTACAACGGCCGGAACTCGCTCACGGGAAGCGCCGCCCGGAACTCGCGCCAAAATATGCCTGACCCTTCAGAGGAGCCTTCAAAGAAGGTTCTTTCTGTCCATAGCCTCGTATTTACTCCTAAACTACTTACTGCCATGAACAATGAAAGCTCAGGTCCTTTGCCCGATGTGCTGAAACAGTTTGGTGTACGGGTGCCTGTGTGTACGGGTGTGTGAGGGCCGGAACTCGACCGCAGCCCCATTTGGCCCAGTCCTCCCACTGCTACATCCTTTCCTGTTCTTCTCTTTATGATGTACGTTATTGCACTATATTGCCTTGCGGCCCACCTTTGCCAGAACCAAATATTTACACGCGGCCCGCCTTAAGCGGTCCTACACCATGCATCTTCGGATCAGACAAGATGCACAAGATGCATCATCTGACTAGGCCTTAGATGCATGGGAGCTCTGGCTTCGTCAATAAAAGCTTAAGCGCTCTTGAAGGATAAGTCTTGGTATGAGCTTATGCTTCCACATCCAGACCTTCTTGTCTTACTCCTTGTGTGACTTCTTCGACCATGTCCGACCTTCTGTCACTTCTTCGACCTCTTCTGACTCTTCAGCCCTGAATTGTTGGCCTTCTCTAACTTTTCGACCCTTTCACCTTGTCTAAGCCTGATCATTGCGCTCTTCCTCTAAGCTTTCATTGGCTCCTCGGGAAATACAGGGCCCACGGCGGGCTGGGCCAGGTATCTCTGCAACATCATTCCCACACCCTCGATGATCCCCAAAAAACAAGCACACGAAATGGCCGAGTTCCTCGTGTGCTTCCAGCCTCCTCGGATGGCCAACGCGCCACCAGTGAAGAATCCGGCAATGATGGCGTTCCACGCATCCTCTCTCTTACGGATACCCTTAACAGTGCAATCAAAAGTGGAGAATAATCCTCCCCACACGCCAAAGTTTCCTCCCACCACGGGCGCACGAGCTTTGATGGCGCTAAAACTGCCATAGGATCTTTCGCCATACGGGGAGTTCCTAAATCCCTTGATTCCGTGCCAAAAACACCCTCCGATCACTCCCATGGAGAACGCTCCTCCAAAATCACTCAATATAACCACTGGGCATGGATCCCTGCTGTGATCGGCGGACATTTGTATAGTGTGATGTGTGTGAAGTGCACCTTTTCTTTGAAGTTTTTCGTTTTTTTTCGTGCGTCACGTGCACCCCGCGCTCCGGGCCCAACCATGCTCGCGGTTGAGACAGCTTTCACTCTGACGGGCTTAGGCAATTCGGATACATTTCTCTAATGTCTTTTTTGTTCTCGAACTGGCCTTCAGTAGTGTTTCAGGTGCTTGCCTGCTCTTAGAACTAACATGGCCCTGTGTTCATTCCTCCATACTCTAAGGCCGCTTCTATTTTCAAGCAATTGAATTCTTTTGGCCATCCTTAGGCTGTTCAAACTCTATACCGGTTTGGTCAAAAATTGTCTCCGTGTCACTATCACACGTGCGTCCTCCAAAAGACCCGCTCTCCAAAGTCCCCATAGTCTCAAGAGTCCCGTACTCTGGCTGTGGCTTTTGATGCGGGTTCTCCTGGGGCTCCTGTACTTGTGGGGCATGGTGATCACGTTTGTCTTGGGTCGCTTGTGCGTGCTCGGAGGCCTCTTCTTCGCCATCAACAAAGCCGGGGGCGTTTTTCACGATTTTGGCTTGTGCCTCCATGTTGTGCAATTCCAAGTAGTCAGTATCGAGCGCGGGGCCCGTAAACACATTGGCTCCCCAGGTCTTATAGCCAATTGCCGAGAGAAGGGCTAGCAAAACGAGCACCACGCTGGCATAGTTCATGGACGACCAGGTCAAGTTTTTGATTTGAGGCGGGCAGCATAGAATGAAAAACAGGAGTATCACCCACATCACTGAAAGCGCATTAATGACCCAGCCAAAGTACTTGAGTCGGAACGCCGAGCCCTTGATTTTGCGTCTCTTGTTGAGCATCAAGCAGATGATGGGGATCCCGTTGGCCAAGGCAAGCGAAACCACCGACGCGCCCATGAAGGCGTTGAATGCAGAAGGAGACACCAACGAGAGCACCGACATGAGCCCGATCACGGCCATGGAAAGTAGTAATGCATTTTGCGGCAACACTGACTCCTCCACGGAACTGACTTCGGTCCACAAGTGCTTCATGGGAAGGCCTCCATCGCGCGCAAACACGTAGGTGCTTCTGGAAGCAGTGGTAAGGGCGCCGATGGCCTGAAACACGACGGTGCCGATGAGCAAGATCACCAAGAGAAACGACACCATGTACGACTCGGTGGCTGTTTTAAACACCAAGTCGATGGGCATGATCTCCGGATTGGTATCCAATAACACCAGGAGCGACGGAAGGATAAGCAAGATGGGGATGATGAAGAAAAGGCCCTGCACTATGGACATGACAATAGCGCTCACGGCGCCCTTGGGCATATTTTTTTCCGGGTTCTTGACCTCATCCGTCATGGAGAAGAGCATACCGTAGCCCGTGAGGGTGAAGCTGGAACTCTGCATGCCGACCATGAACGCCAAAGGGTCGGGCCAGCCCAGTCGCAGGTTATCGAAATGCGACAAGATGTGTTTGACTGAGTTGGTGCGTTTGGAAAAGATCGCCAAGAGAATAGCCACCACAATCACGGTGCTGATGGACCACACGATGCAGATCTTGTTGATTCGCTCCAAGTGCTTGGCGAGCTTGAGGTTGATCAACCCCACAAGCGCAAGCATGATGAAATACACCAAAAGCACCAACACGAGGTCCTGCTTGTAATAGACGTTCTTGAGGCCGAAAATGGAGAGGATAAACTGCGACCCGGAGAAAAGGATGCTCACGGCATAGGTCCAGTTCCCAATAAGGAGAAACCACCCGGTGATCCACAGGCTCACTAGCGAGTACTTGTCGCTACTGAGAATGGCACTAAAGTGGTACACGCCTCCAGCCGTGGGGTATTTGGCGATGATCTCGCTGAGGCTAAGCACCATGCAGAGACTGAAGAACCCCACCATGATCCATCCATACAAGATCGTCACGCTGCCTCCGTCCACCAACAGAATCCAGAGCGTGGAGCTGAGGCCAAACGGCACGCCCATGAGCGTGAAACCGAGCCCGACGATGGACGTGACCGTCAACTTCCGGTCGAGGTCCTGTTTATATTTAAAGTGCTCCACGTGCTCCACCTCATCGTCGTCCATTTCCTGGAGCAAGTGATTGACGAAAGTAGCCGGCGCCAGCTCTCGAAGTCGCTCAAGGGTATCGGAGACATATGAGGTGGCCATGGTTTCGGGTAGAAGGCTGGTCATGGAAGGAGCGAGGGGATCTGGGTTGAATCAAGTGGGGGGGTTGAATTTCGAGCTCGGGTGGCCAATGGTTAAGGAAGATGCTAGCGCGTGGATGAAGGTGGATCGCGGGCGGTAGTGTGTGGCGGCTTGGTGTAGACGCCGGGGTGATGTTGGTTGGTCGTGGGGTAGGGCATATGGTACGGTGTATAATTCCGGGTGTGTATATGGCGAGTACTTGGAGGGCGCGTATATGGCGAGTATCTGGAGGATGCGTATATAGAGAGTACCTGGAGGGTAAATGACAATTATATGGGGGGTAGATAGTATATGCTAGGTGTAGTAGGGAACGATAGGGACGGATGCAGAAACATGGGCTTATGATATGCCAGCGCTTAGCACGGCGCGCATGCTATTAGGCTTTCCATGTACACTCTACAGCTGTAGGCGGGATCCCCGGTTTCGATTATAGGCAGCTGAGGACTAAGTGCTAGGCAGCCTCTCCCCACCCGACTGGCTGCATTTCCTGAAATCCATCTCCATCACAGCTACTTGACTGACTGATGTGCCTTGCATGGCCGTTCTCATTAGCTCACTGCTCAAAGCAGGCTGTTTGGTCATTTGACCACCTGTTTGGTCATTAGCTGTTGGTCATTAGACCACCTGTTTGGTCATTAGCTGTTGGTCATTAGACCAGCTGTTTGGTCAAGAGACTAGCTGTTTGGTCAAAAGACTCGCGAGTTGGTCACGTGACTCGCTGGAAGCTCGACTGCCTCGCCGATTGCTCCCTCTCTTCAGTAATCCTGGCAGTTTGCCCATCTAATGCCGCTCTAGTCATCTGACTCGCTGTCGCTCTCATCAGCTTCCCTCTTTGGCATCACTGGCATCGCCACACTGCTCGAAGTCTTCACCAACACGCTATGCAAGTTGCCCACCGAGCCTAGCAACCCCCCATTGGGAAGATGCTTCTCGTTGGCCAAGTACTCCACAACGTCGTTGATGTTGGTCAAGATCTCCGAAACCTTCCAGTTCGTGTAACCAACCATGATGTGGATGCACGTGCCGCCTGCAGGCGCGATGAAGCTTGTGTTACCCAAGATCGACTTGACCTGGGCACGCACGAACTTGGGATTGCACAGCTGGTCCGTTCGCCCATGGGTCTTTTTGCCGGGCTCGGGCTCGCTCATCAAAATCTTATAGGGCACGCGTTTGTTCTTGCCATAGAACCGCGCGCCTAGCAACTCCGGGAGCCGCTTGTGGATACGGGCATCGGCTATGAGGATCTCGTTATCCTTTATAAGCCGAACCGCGGCCTGCTTATTGTGAGCAATGGACTTGATTTTGGAGAACGGCACAATGTCGTTGAACAAATCCTCCGTGGCTGACTTGGCTCCGGTGAGGTGCTTCTTGTACGATGAGTCTCGCGCAATGAGTGCTATGGACTTTTCATCTATGCTGTGCAACTTGTGGGTCACCGGGATGATGCGGGGGGTGTAGTCGTTGACGTGGATGAGCTCGCGCGAGGTGTTGAGCACCAAATAGACCGCCGACCGGGGCCCTGGTGCACTGCCGATGGTGTGGTCTTTGCTGCCTTCTTCCTGTCGAAGGGCCAACGCCTTGAGCGCCTTGATGGACCGCTTGGCGTGCTCTCGAGCCTCGTCGCCTAGCAAAAACATGGTATAGATGAGAAGGCGCAGAGGAGTTTTCACACCGCGTGTCACGTGCTCCGCCCATCCCCCTCTGCCCCAGATTCACCGCGTCCGGCGTCACGTGCATACCCCGGATTACTGCTCACGGCATCACGTGCCCGGCCCGGATTACTTCTTCTCGCGCTTTTGCCGCTGGTCTCACGTCCCATTCTCGGTCATCTCGCTAATCCCTTCCACTCTCCCTACCCTTGCCCGCTTACCATCCGCTTTCCCACTTGCCATCTGCTTGTGCCATCACCAAGGACGGCATATAGTGCTCCTGCATCCGGCTTTCTGCTACCTCGTGTTTCCTCCCCTATCCATCTCTCGTTAGTTCACCCGTACTGAGATGCGTCTTCTTAATCAGTTCGTAATGGCCCTTGCCCAATCACAGTATCTCTGGGATGCATCTACCACGCCTTCCCAAGACGTCCACAATCTCAAGTCTCAACCCTCGCAGGCCAGTCCAGCAGTGGTTTTGTGGCACGGTTTGGGTGACACTTACGACTCCGACGGAATGGTCGCCGCTGAGAAGCTCTTGAAGCGCAAAATCCCCGGTGTTTTCGTCCATTCCGTATACTTGGATGAAGACCCTGCACGTGATAAGCAAGCCTCGATGCTTGGGGACGCAAACCGCCAGGTGGAGCTGGTTTGCAGTCATTTGGCAGGGATACCCGAATTGAGTGGTGGCTTCGCTGCCTTGGGTTTCTCTCAAGGTGGGCTTTTCCTTCGCGCGTTGGTTGAGCAGTGTCCCAATATCTCCATCTCTACGTTGATAACGTTTGGGTCGCCGCACATGGGCGTGCTGGATCTCCCATTATGCGATGATCAGGAAGATTGGTCATGTCGTCGCCGCAATTTGCTCTTGAAGCAGCAAGTGTGGCGGGAGCACGTGCAGAAGTCTGTTATACCTGCCCAGTACTTCCGGGAAATGGATCATTATGGTGATTACTTGGAGCATTCAAATTTTTTGGCGGCCATCAATAACGAGCGCCCCGACCCATCGGCTTGTGTTCGGAAAAGCAGATTTGAGGCCTTGGACTCATTGGTGCTAGTGGGCTTCGCCAAGGACCGGACCTTAGTTCCAAAGGAAAGTGCCTTCTTTCAATACCGTCTTCTGCAAACAGGCCCTGTGTTGCCGTTTGACGAAACCGAATTTTATACCCAGAATTGGCTTGGCTTGAAAACTCTTCATGAGTCAGGAAAAGTACACTTCCACTCAATCAATACCGCACACATGGAGATACCTGAAGATGTGTTGGAGATGTTGGTGGAAACCTATCTTCGCCCGCGTGGTGTACGGGTTCACGCGCGTTGAGAAGCGCCATACCTGCGCCGTCACCATTCCGCATGTCTGATCGTGTGGCACGTTTGGCTGAGCTCCGAAGAAAACGGGACCGGACTGAATCTGGCAAGGAAGATGCTGCCACAACCGCAACCACAGATGTGTCCAAGCGGCAAACTACTCAGGAAGCCGTCGAGCCCGTGAGACTCGACGATCCAAAACTTGAATCAAAAGACTTTGGAGACGATTCTGAAAAAGAAGCACAAGCGGATACATTCAAAGAGGACACTGAAACTACTGAGCCCTCTGGAGATGCTTCAACTCAAATTGGAGACGGTGAAGAACTTGTCCGTGTTCCCAGGCATGCATACAACAGCGATCTCAAAGAGGACTTGGCTGTTTACTTGAACAGAGCTCACGCAGACACCCAAATGGCAATTAAAAAGCACATGCAGAGCGAGTACTGGAAGCACATTGAGCAGGTTAAAACCTGAGGGTACGCAAATGACCATGTCTACTTATCAAGAGCCAAATTTGCGATGAGAATCTGGATTTTAGAGATACTCAATTGTCGTTCGCCTGGTTCGTTTGCCTGGCCTGATGGTCACTTTCACCATTTTCCTAGCTCATGGAGAAGCCCGAATTGTAAACGTCGTGGCTGCTCAAGAAATGTAGCTCTCGGAGGATCCAGAGCACGAGTGTGGTGAGACGAGAATGAGGAGCTCGATCCTGAGGTCTTGAGGCCACGAGCCCAATCTATTATCAAGCCAGTATCACATCTATCCAGTCTCCCGTCAAGTCAATTCTCGTCAAGCCAATTTCTCGTCAAGCCAATTTCTCGTCAAGCCAATTTTTCATCAAGCCAATATCGAATCCCATGCTGGGACCGCCACCGCAAGGTGTATCATCTACTTGCGAGCAGGTGTATACATTGACTCTTTACGAGACTATTGACGGGAAGCCACTCATCGGGATTCCCTTGCAACACTTGAATGATTGGAACGCCGGCGGCCGTACATCTCCTGGTCATGTGTCACGCTGCGCTCTTGTCAATGCTCGTCTAACAAAAGCTGTCCATGAACAAGCATTTCAGAAAGAGCAAGGTAGTGTTATCAGCCATAAACATGTTGTTTTAGGCTCGCTACCTAAGCATTACCGCCATAGATGAAGGTTGAAGTTTCTGGTCACTTTTTTCATTGTGATGCCCTGCTGCACCCTCTTTTACTGCATTCAACTCCTCTATGTGCACCGTAAAAGACAGTTTCAGGTTCAAACTGTGGCGGCGGTTTCCCCTGGATCATCAGGTCATACAATTGTCACTGCCATGCAAGAGTGTTGACACAGAAACTCTCAATAATGTGTGAAACTCTGTGTTGGGTAAATAACCTTGATTGGCTGATTGTTCGAGCTTACGCGGAAAGGGTTTCTTGTGGGTGTGGTGTTGGTGTTGGTGGACATTTTACCAAGTCTCAACCCCGTGGGTGTCTTAATTACTATTCTAAGCTGGGGCGACAGTCCCTGCCTCCATATAAAAGAGGGCGTCACTAACCAAAGCCCGTTGGATGGCTGCGCTATCGCCATCACATGGCTCGATCATGAGACCTATTGTTCAAGGCACTTTCATTAGCTCTTGTGTATAGGCCACGCGCTCTTGAACCTTCAACGCAATCACGGCCCAAGGCTACGTCACCTCTCGATGCCAGGCATCTGTCTAGACCAGCAGTGGACAAATGAACCAATGCTACCGGTCTCTCGGGAGGTGGATCGCCGGAAAGGGGAACCGACGACGCTGAGTCATGGGCTTAGTCGTCAGTGGAATCTATGAATCTGCGGTTCCGGCCTGGTCAGAACGGCATCAAGACAGATTTTGTTGAAGACCCGAGTATAGATGGTCCCAGAGGGATTATGATGACTGAGAAGATACCTCAATCTTTCCAAGCTCCTCACGCCAAATCGGTTTACAAGTGTTTCAAGCCACCTAAAAGTATGTGGTAGCGCTCAACATCCAGCACTTGCCAGGATGCCCAATGCGCCAGGTGAAGCTGCACCCACGTGACTGACCGCCTTCTTCATCCATGGCAAGCGTTAATGGCGTTTTTTTTTGTCAACGCTCGTCGAATAAGCCTTTGATATGTGCGACCCTGGTTGTTTTGTCCCTTGTGCCGGGGTATGATTCGCGCCAAATGCCATCTTGTGTCCATTCTGGCTATTCCAGCCCTATAAAATCATAACATTGTACATTGTTTCCTTCAGATCGTCTCTTTTTATCAATCTATAATTTCTGATCTACTATATACCTTTTTATCTCTTTATTGTCGTCTTTTTTTATTTGTATTTTTATCTCTGGCCTTGGTTTTTGGGGTATCCACCAAAAGACTGCGAAATTACACTCACATCCAGCCACTTGAACATTTCAGGTATCAAACGAGAATACAGCTTAGGGGAGAATACATCATAGGGGAGAATACATCATAGGGGAGAATACAGCTTAGGGGAGAATACATCAAAGGCGAGAATACAGCACAGAGCCAAACCCTCCTCTAGAGTGGCCCGTGTGGTTTGCATCTCATATCTTGTGGTCGATAAAGTATTCAATGCTACGTAGGGATGTTTTAAGTAGTGGGTTGATGACTGGCTCACACTCCACGCAGTGCTTTCTTTAAGGCTTCGAAGAAACACTGTCATTAAAATAAGAGTCATGAAGAATCACACAGAGGAGTCAAGAGGGGATTTTTTCTTTACAGAATTCAAGTAAGAAGTTAGATTCTCCAGTAGCGTCTAGTGCTCAAAGACATATTTGTAGATAATCTTTATACAAATGGGTTTCTACAACTAGACAGGAAAACTTGCCATGTTGCACCCGAGGAAAACCCCTAGGTTGCACCCAGTGAGCTGCAACTGGTGGTTTCAAGGTACGAGCCTCGAAGATAAGATATCGGAGCCGATTGTGCACCCATGAGCGGTGCACTACACATGGTGGTCTGAAGTACATTATATGCATTACATTCTTGAAGATGACATAGGGGAAAGCGGGTAAGGCAAATTACTCCAGGGAAATTTATTACTGGTAGAGATGGATTATACCGCATTACTTCAAGACAACGGGAATCACTCAAGTTTCAAAGAGTGTAGTGGCAATTACAAGTATTTAAGGAGTAACTCAGTCACATACACAGTCTCGGTCAGCATGTCCGGTCTAGCTCGCCCTCTCCAGTCATGATTACTTCAGGGTCAGCTCGAAGCCATATTGTAACCACGTCCCTCAAGCGAACGTCAGTCGTTCATGCTAAATGATCATCCATCCCCGCAACTGACAACACGCTGCTGTGCCTGGTCGCAAATCAGCAAAATCGCCGCGCTTGAGCTATGAGCATCGCACGGATCCATGCCAAGCGCCATGAGTCATTCTAACAAGTCAGCGCTTGAAGATCATGGCGACGTGGCCACATATCAAGTTGATCAGGCCTCTGGCTAGGCTGAATCGGGCACCAACAGAATTCCCGTGCGGAAAGCCATTCTATCTGATGCCTGGTCTAGAGGTGTCCTCACCAGAGCTGTAATGTCGCGGTCTTCTGCTGAACCTGTTTGTCAACCATGGATCCTCAAGCAGAATTGCCGTGTTTCTCCCCAACAGTCCACAGGCGGCTACTCCGGGCCTGAAAGTGTAAGCCTGATGGATATTGGTGCTTGTGATTGGAAGCGGTGCTAGTCACGAAGGCCCTCATAGTTGGCAACTCTGATGTCGTGATCCTCTTCATTCCGTTTTCCACGACACGAAGCTGGCTGGAGCCTGGTCTCGCTGGCCACCAGCCTCATTTCGATCAGCGCGACGTTCGGCAAAATAGCGCTTGGCCTTTGAAGGTAAGTGCGGATATCGGGCCGCGTTTCGAAAGAGCAGCCTGCGGCGTAGGTATTTCCGTCAAACATTCACTAGCGATCAACTCCAATTTTTCGTTGGCAAAATGTGCTCTCCATAATGAGTCGGCCCAACCTTCCATATCAACAACGGCTGGCCATGTTTTGAAAGCTATTCGACAAGCCTTACCACTGCCACTGCCACTAGTGTCCCTATCTCGGCAATGCCCGTTATCATATCCTTACTGTCATCCCACTAATGTCCATTATCAGTATCCTGCTGTTTCAAGTGTCTGAGGGCGCCTGCATCGAGCCAGACTGCATGTACTGGGTGGCACGGGGCTGCTAAAAAAGTGCATCTCGGCACAGATAATCACTTGGGCTTCGAAAGCATTAATAAAAGGTATATCCTGGCGTCTTGAGTCAGTGAAGCGCTCAAAGCAATCTTTCAAAGCAATCTTTCAAAGCAATCTTTCAAAGCAATCTTTCAAAGCAATCCCTCAAAGCAAATGGTAACACTTGCGCTCAGTGTAGCGCACTGGGGTGGCCTCCCTCGCACCTGTGCACCAGGGTGCCCGCCAATAGAATCGCAGAACCCGCGCTCGCGCGCCCGACTAGTCGCACCCTCCACCACCTGGGCTCAAAAAAAATCTTACTCCTACTGCTTCCAGTACACATCATGGCCCTTGTTTCCAGAATCGCCTCCAGAGCCGCCCGCCCAGCGGTGTTTGCTGCTCGCTCCACGTATGTTGAAGCCTACTTTGAGTATCATTCACACCCCTGATGTGGAGTTGAAGTGTCGAGCCCAAATGTCGGCAAACTAGATCCAGCCAACTCAAATCCTGATTTATGTTGCAATCCTTGACGAGCCGTCAAGCGAGCCTTTCAAATAATCTCCGTCATCAAGCTGTCGATTTAAGCTGTCTATGTCGTGTTTGAGTCGTCAATTCCATCGAGAAATTCCGTGGTATAGTCGAGATCCATTGCTTATCCTTTCCAGCACATGCATTGTGTCAAATTAATTTGCATCTCCCAAGTACGAGTCAACATAAAAACCATGGGTACAAGCATGAGTCAAAGTCTTCAATATTTCCTTGCTAATCCTGAATTTACATCTTTACATATAATGACTCGTGACTTGACTGACTTGACAACTTACAGATAATGACTCTTGAGATCCTAGAATATCCCTTCGAGCCATCTACTGAATCATCCAGCAACCTTCTCTCCATTGTGGTACCGTGATAACCCCTACAAATACTAACCTCTAGCATTGGTGTTCGCTCGTTGTCTACACCGGTTGAGCCTAAGGAAAAGGCCAATTCCATCATCAACGCCCTTCCAGGAAACAACTACCTCTCCAAGACAGGTATTCTTGCCACATCTGCAGCCGCTGCCATCTATGGAATCTCCAACGAGTTGGTGATTATTCACGATGAAACCGTGTTGCTCGCTACATTCAGTGCATTTGTGGCATTGTGTGCTAAGTTCGTGGCCCCATTATACACAGAGTGGGCTGACGGAGAGATCAAGAAAGTCAACGACCTTTTGAATGATTCCAGAAACAAGCACGTCTCGGCAGTCAAGGAAAGAATCGAGTCTGTGTCTCAGTTGAAAGACGTGGTGGCTACCACCAAGCAATTGTTCGAGGTTTCGAGAGAGACCGCCAAGTTGGAGGCTGAAAGCTTCGAGTTGAAACAAAAGCTTGCTGTTGCCCACGAGGCCAGATCCACCTTGGACTCTTGGGTCAGACATGAGCAGCAGCAAAGGCAATTGGAGCAAGAGCAATTGATCAAGTCTGTTTTGGACAAGGTCAACAAGGAGATCGCCAATCCAAAGTTCCAGGACAGAGTCTTGGCTGAGTCTGTCTCCGAGGTTGAGAAGATTTTTGCCAAGGCTTAAACACTATCGCTAACGAATATATATTAAGGTCAGTCGCCGTAGAACTCTCGGAAATTGGAGCCGCAGTATTTTTGTCCCTGTGTCCATACTTATGTTTTAAGCAAGTTGGACGCCGGTCGCCAAACGTGAAGTGTATTGTCGTCAGCTACACTAGTTACCATGAAATCCTCATGCAACGACCAATCAAAATCGTTGACGCCAAGCATATGCCCACTATGGCTAAACAAAAGGAAGTCCAGGTCGATGGAGAAGTCGTGGAGCTTCACCAAATGGTCAGTTGAGGAGGACCCAAGCACGCTGGCGTATTTAGGGTGCCACTTCACTTGGGTGATGGAATCCGAATGAGGCCTGAATTCAACTATGCTCTGCAGCATCTCCCGAAGATCCCACACCGCTATGGAACCATGCGAATCGCCGGTGGCTAGAGAAAAATCTGAGTTTGGATTCAATCCAACACTATTGAGGGCATTCTGAGTCTTGGACGTCTTTTGTGACGTTTGTCCAGCTCGAACATCGTAAAGTGACATCAGCCCCAGGTCGTCGGCAGTCACAAAGAGCGAGTCGTGCACAGGAACCCATTCCAAGTCATTGACGCCCACTTCGACGCACAGCAGCCAGAACAGCTCGATTCTGTTTTGGTTCCGTTTCTCGTAATCTCTTCGTATATCATAAACACAGATCTGGCCGTCCATGGAAGCAGAGGCGATGCGGCCCTCGCTGACCCTGCACCAGTCAAAGGCGAATATGTCTGTTCGAGCAGAGGAGGAGCAACCACTCAAACAGATTTGGGGCTCGTTGATGTCCAACTCCTGGCCAATTTTCTTGATGGTGGAGTGCTTAGTGCGGTTGTATACCAGCAAGTTTCCAAGGTTGTTGGAGCTGGCCACCACGTCAGGGTTCTGGGGCATGTACCGCAAGCGGTTGACATCGCCGTGATGATTGATGGTTTGTAGCAGGCGAAGGGGAGTTTTGCTGATGGCCGGAAGCTCGAACTCCTGTTTTTCCGGCCCGTAGCGCCAGGTCTCGGTGTTTATGCACCGGTTTAGGTTGCGGTAGTATGCTAGCTGCTGGATATGGATGGCATCCGTAGCTTGTCCTAGGGTGAAAGTGCCAAAAAGAAGCCGCTGATAAGCCACTTGAGAGGAAGCAGCGGCCCCGAGATCCGTGGCCTCGGCGCTCAGCGATGACTCCAGTGCCACCTCTAAATCGGGAAGAAACTGCACGCTGAGCGACGGCCATAGAAGCGTGTGAGTGGAGATATAGTCGTAGAAAAAGGGGGAGTTTTTTTTGAAGACACGGTAATTGTCTTGGGCTTCTCTGGTTATGGGGCCTTGGGGCTCCTCCTCCATTAGGTCTGCCATGGGGGTGTGGATCAGGCAATTAGTCTTGATA
Source organism: Metschnikowia similis (assembly GCA_002370765.1). Taxonomy (NCBI): domain Eukaryota; kingdom Fungi; phylum Ascomycota; class Pichiomycetes; order Serinales; family Metschnikowiaceae; genus Metschnikowia; species Metschnikowia similis. Next base: position 36,032 of record NKZP01001340.1, read on the forward strand.
AGAGATTCAGGTCTTGGCTTGCGCGGCTCGACGTGCTTGCCATAGACTCGCTTGATGAAGTTGATGGAAGCTGGGGGGGGG
>NKZP01001340.1:36189-74981 GCA_002370765.1 Metschnikowia similis
GGGGGGGGGAATGTAGTGGGGCTATTAGATGGCTTCTTTTGACACCGTTCAGGTGTGAGTGCCGACGCGCGCTGCCATGCCCCAAATGGTGCGTGAGGCTTGCACCTGAAGCTCCAAGCGAAGCTCAGCATGGGGATAAATGAAAATGTTCCTGGCCTGCTGCACCACAACACCGCCTTTCTTGCACCGACATTCGGGACCCTTCGCATCATTGGTTCTTCTCAGTGACGCGAGATGTCCAATTGGCTTGGCCAAAGAAGAGTATCCAAAGGTATACCTTTAGACCTTGAGGAAGGCGTGGTGCGTGATATCACTGGCAAATCCAAGCACTCAATCTGCTGGTGCAAGAAAGCGCAGTTGATGCTTGCTCGTACCAGACATGGTGCCCTCACCGGCCCAACAAGTGGGACACATTCTAATGGTGATCTGGTTCCGACCAGGGCCGGGACCATGCCATCAAGTCCAGATGATGTTCGAGGTTGGAACCCGAGTAGGCAAACCCACTTTTTTTATCCAGCTATTTCACTCATTCCAGGGCCGCAGGCGGGAAACCACTCTCTCTTTGTCAGAAACAATTAGAAGGGTTATCCCTATGGGGTAGGGCGATGGGCGCTGACTTCCCTTGTACTGTACTTTCTCTTTGGGATTACCAATTAACCAAGCAATTGCAACAGGATGGACCAGCATAGGGTGAAATTCCGAGCATTGTTGAGAGAATTTGGTCTGGAGTGTCTCCACTTGCCCAAGCCAGTCCTGAGATACTTAGAGCCCAAAAGCTGGCATACGCAATACCCGGTAAAGCTATAATGATGGGCATCGGCCTCTTAGCTCCAATGACGGACACCATCCTCTTAAGCTCCAATGACGGACACAATACCTAAAAATTCAATGCTGGGCATCAGCCTTGAAGAGCTTTGATGCTAGCAATCGAGTCTGCGTCGTCAATGTCATCACATAAGGCCTGCACCACAGAAACAAAATCCTGATTAAACACGGCTGCGTCCGACTTCAAGAACGCCGCCACATCATTCAAGTACGCATCCACATCCTGGTTGGTGATGGGGGCCGGACCCAAGCCGAACGCATCTGCAGGATGCCTCTCTTGATTGATGTCGCTTAGCACGTCGTTGAGCTTGATCAAGTCCGAGTAGTTGTCGTATATGATGGATTTTTTCTCCAGGTCGTGGTGATTGAGCCTATTGTTGGCCCAGTTGCGTGTCCGCACAAGCTCACGTATGCTTGCGTGCTTTAGACTGGCTGCGAAGGTGTCCTTATTGGTCAAGGCCCTGGCCAACCGGCTCTCATCCCCCTCTTTCTCGTGGCCTATTTTTTGCTGAGTCTCGTTCCCGCCATTATCTAGCTCCGCTCTATCCTGCAGCGCTCCACCATCTCCCTGCCCAGCACGACCTTCGGCACGATCTTCCCCACGATCTCCCCCACGATCTTCCTCACGACCCTCGCCTAAACTAGCTGCACCACCCTCGCCAAGACCCTGTGCACTATGATTCTCACCACTCCTCTTATCCGCTTCTCCATGCTCGTTTTTTCCCTGCTTGTGACCTTGCTTGTCTCCCTGCTCTTCCCCCGGCCGATCTCCCTGCTCTTCTCCTTGTAACTTGTAGTAGTCTTGAAGCGCCTTCCTCCTCGACAGAATCTTGCGTGTACCAGTCGGGGCCGTCCCGGGTAGTTCGGTTGTATCAGGCGTGGACAGTCCTGAGGGGACGCTTGGAGTCAACAGGTCGTGACTGGCGTGGGTGGGGGTCTCCATTGGCGCCCTGGTGCGCTTCTTGTAGGAAATGGCCGATGCGGTGACTGTTTTGTAGCCGTCTTCGCTACTTGCGGGCGGTGCACTGCTTTTCCCGTATGATGCCATTAGGTGTGTTCCGTGGAGTAAGCATAGGGTATGGCTGATCTTCGCACTGGCGGTGCACGTCAAACAACCGCTTAAGTGATGGGCGCGGACGAGCCAATATGACAGGGCTAGACAGAGGACTAATACGACTACCAAATAGGACTAAGACGCGCAATAGTAAATCAATGGGCCGCATTATCAGCATTGAACCCGTTGAATTTGAAAGACATTAAGTGGCCAGCCCGTGGTCGTGCCGGGATCAATCACTAGTGATGGTCCTCCTGCGTGGGTAAAGTCACCTCCACGCATGAGTGAAGCCATCAGATTGAACGACTCCAAGTTGGGGTCCCAGCAATAGTATGTCCTGATAGCGTCTATTTCTAAAGAATCCTGAATGGTTCTAGTCCCCGAATATCACTAACCGCAGCTGGAACGACTTCTACAAGCAGGAACTCGAAAACTTCCAGGCCAACGAGGACGACACCGGCGAGTGCTGGTTTGACGACTCCAATGCCGAGGCAAAGGTGGTGGACTTCTTCACACAGTTGGTCCACCAAGACCCCAAATACGCCACGTCGGCAGTGTTGGACTTGGGGACCGGAAATGGCCACTTCCTCTTTGAGCTCTACCAAACCCTCATGGAGGAGGCGCCCGACGCTGCGTTGCAGTACCACGGCATTGACTATTCGCCCGAGTCCGTGGAGTTTGCGTCCAAAGTGGCTCGGACCAAATACCCCGAGCAGCGCTTCGCCTTCCATACCGTGGACTTGTTGTGCGCCACGGGCCTGTACTTGTCGGAAAATGAGGGCGCCTTCGATGTGCTTTTTGATAAGGGCACCCTCGACGCCATCGCCTTGAACAACCATGTGGTTGCGGGATCCGATGGGAAAATCGGCTCGCAGGTTTACCCGCAGCAGGTGATGAGGATGATGCACCATCAGTCACTTTTGATCATCACCTCCTGCAATTTCACCGAGGATGAGCTCATATCTGTGGTGACGGAAAACCACACCAATAGCTTGGAGGTATGGCAGAAGATCTCGTACCCGTCGTTTCAGTTCGGCGGGGCCAAGGGTTCCACCATATGTAGCATAGCATTCATTAAAAATACATAGAAGTGCATGGGTTCCAACCGACTAGTGCCCATCTGGGGCTTCGATTGTGGACCGCTTTGCCTCCCTGTGAAAAGGTTCTTCTCGTAACATGCATGGCTTTGTCTCTGGTTCTTTGCGTCAACAACTTGGGTGAGCGTCAAGTATCTCTGTCGATGAAGCGGAACCCTTTTTCTTGAGGCTTCAGAGAGGCTGCTTCTTTGGACGTCTCTGCTTCTTTGGATTTCTCTGCTTCTTTAGACTTCTCCTCCTCTTTGGATGTCTCTGCTTCTTTGGACTTCTCTACCTCCTTAGATGTCTCCGCTTTTTCGAGGGACTCGGCCCCTCCAGCTTTTGCTTCTGTAAATTCCACCTTGGTTTTGAGCTCCTCCTTCAACTGCTCCACCTTATCGAATAACTCATCCCTCAACTCTTCATTCCGGAATTTAAGCATGTACTGAACTGGCTTTTCCGCCACGACAGAGTTCATCCGCAAGAATTTGCCCGGAGTTAAACTGGCCTCCAATCCTTTTATAAACACTGTGCTCAGATTGATGGCGTAGTTCAAGATCACTCGCAACAAGCCCTTGGATCTCATAACAAGCCGTGCCTGTGCCTTGCCACTTACAGCTTTGTTCAAATGTAGAGGCCCCACGCCTCTCTCCTTCCAGCCCTCGGAAACCTTAGAAAAGTCCAACTCAAACAACTTGGTGTTGGCATTAAAAATAGAAGTCTCATTCTCCTCGCCTGTGGTGACGATGGTTTCCTTTAGGTCCACCTGCTTAAATTGCTGAGAAGTCTGAGGGCTGGTCGTCTCGGACGGCTTCAACTCCGCCCCAGGTTCATCGAGAAATGACTTCTTTTGTGATGCTTTTTGAAGAGCGTTGGAAAAAACGGAATTGGCCCCGAAATTGCTACCAAAGCCTCCAAAATTCGATCCTGACGACGTCTCCGGTACCGATGAACCATGGCTAGGACTTTCAGATACCGCCGGCGTCAGGGCTTGGTTGCCGATGCCATGTTCCGTCTCTTTATCAATCAGAGTCTCACCTGCAGCTGGGGCATCAAAAACATTGACTTTGTTTTTCATCTTTTCGAAGATCGAGGCGCTTCCAAAAGCGCTGGCGGCACCAAAAACTGGCTGATTGGATTCGGGTAGCGCCTTCTTTTCTCCGAACCCCGTCGCTTTTTCTGGCGCTGGCTCCGAGTAAGAAATATCGGATTTCTCTGTTGCATTGGTAGGCACCTTCTCTGGCCCTGTTTTATCTGCTGGAGTGGAGGTGGAGGCAGATTCAGAGTCCTCTGCCGCCAGAGAGTCCACCTTGGGCAAAGCCTCGGATGAGCCACCCGTCCTGGCTAACTTGGGATCATTCGAATCATTTGAAAGCTTCCTTCTCTTGCTGCTGGAGCCCACTGAGCAGTACTCCGGGTGTGGATTGTTCTCGATGCTCATGGGGTTCGGCACTAGGTGTGGACATGTGAAGTTGATACTGCGCGAGGGTGTACGGGTGTCTCCCGCTCATATAATTAAAAAACCAGCTTATGGGAGTGGGGGCAGAAAACTCGGGTATTTGAGATTTTGTTGTTGCGTTATTCACCCTTAACGAGTTTTGATATCCACTAGACCTCGCTTAAGCCAGCTGATCTCGCGTGCTCGGATGTTCTTGCGTTCCTGGATAATTTGATCATTCTTGGGTCCTGCATATAAACTGCACTATTACCATCAGACATGGAAGCGTATGGTATCACTGAGGGATGTTTTCCACCAAAAGGCCTCTCGCATGACACAACCTGAACATGAATTGAATGCGCAGCGCCTGCAATTGGGGCACCTGCAGCACCACTATCTCAGTACACCCATTGGCCCCGGAACACAACCCCCTATGCAAAGGCATAATTCAGGCGCTGGCCAAAAAGAAAACGCCAGGAGCGGACTTCTGACCCGGTCAATGCAAGAACGGGAATCTCAAGAAGGATCGGTGTCCCTTAAGTTCCGAGGGCGTCCCCGGACCTCGGAGCAGGTTCCCCTAATTTTGAAATCCTGGCTAGCCACTATAACTGGTTGCTTAAGCTCCAAAGCACAAAGTCAGCAAAACCTGGACTTAGTTGGCTGCGCAGAACCACTTGTACCTGTCCGCCGAACATCCTGAAGACACCAAAACAGTCTGAAAGCAATCGGGAAGAACTTGAAGACATTCGAAAACAAGAATGAGCCGTAGAAGAAACCGCAGAAATAGCCGTGAAAGGAAGCCGTGAAAAAAGATGACTGGTGACTTCCCTGGCCATAAATGGAAGGCAGTGCTGGTGTGCATGTAACGCGCGGTCTCGGCGATTTGACTAGGTCTTTGGCATTAGCACAAGCCCAAGCACGAACCCTCAAGGGACATGGCCCATCAAATGGCAGAGGTATGTTGCCAAGCCCCGTTTTTTTGATCCACCGCTAATTCACAGGAATCACGTGGCGCCGAAATCGCCAGTCTCCAAAAGCTCCGAGCCACGCTTGAAGCGGTACGCCAAACAACAGAGAAACTCCACGCCGATCTAGAAAGTGCCGCCAAAAACCAAAAAGCCATTGCCGCTGAGCTGCAAAAGGCCCTTGCAATTTTCAAGCAGCTCTAGCACTTCCAGGGCTTCGAGGGGTATTAGTAAACGACCAACCTGAACCAGTGGCGTCAAAAGAAGTAGCGTCCATTGAATGGCGTCCACTAGATGGGCTTTTTCGAACAGGCTTTTTTGACCAATGGCGTCACAATTCCACAAATTTGTTCCAAGGTCAAGAGCGCCGGCATCTCCACTCAACCCATGACTTTACAATGGTGCTATCCAAACGTTTCGGAGATAGTAGAGCCTCCTTGTGTACCTGCATGCAGTATGCGCACCCTTTTCTCCCATCCTCAAATCATCTGCCAAGCTCTTGGTAAGCACAGCCTTTTTGATTCCTGGGATTCGAAGTGCCTTTGACTTGAAGTCTCATTTTTTCACCTTTCTAGCTACTGCTGTTTAGGCGCTTTTGTTTTGAAAAGTTCGAGTGCGGGACACCTCTGAAGGCTAGAGCATCGTGGTAAGTGGACTGCGAGGCAGGAAATTAATTCGCGGCGAGTCTAAAACTGCGACTTCTGAAACTTGGGTTTCGAAACGGTGAACTTGTGATTGAACTGCCTGATTAAGCTGCCTGATCTGGCTACCTGCTTTAGTTACCTGGTTTTGGACAGTCTTTTGGGCTCTGAATAAACCCGATAATCCTGGACCTTTGAAACTATACGGTTAAATGTCCGCCTCTTATGATGATAGACGCGTGTGGCAGAAGATAGATGCTCAGCTCAAAGACGAACTCATTCTCAAAATCATCGCCAGTTTGGAATGTCTGGTCTGCTCTGAGTTGATGCACGTTCCCTTCTTGGCATCGTGTGGACACTCGTTCTGCTACGGATGCCTCGATGCGTGGTTCGAGACCAAAGTCAACTGTCCCACTTGCAGGAAGGAGATGACCGAACCGCCGCTTCTCAATCTTTCGTTGAAAGAACACAGTAATGCCATATCGGACTTGATAATCGAAACCCTGGAGGACCAGAAGCTTAGCGCCGAGATGGCCCAGAGCCGAGCGCAGCTCATTGATGACTACGAGAAGGCCAGCCGAAGTAATAGTTTATTTGGCAAGGCATTTTCGTCTGCGCTTACTCTTGTGGACACTTCGGACGGTGTGCCTCGGTGCGGAAACTGCCACTGGGAAGCACACGGGTCGGTGTGCCTCAATTGTGGGGTGCGTTTCCGGCATCCCCGAAGCGATCTGTACTACGACTCTGAGGACGGTGATGCGTACAACGAGGACGAGGACGAGGCAGAACTTCGTGGCGTTGCCGGGGATCAAGATGCCTACGACACAGCAGACAGCTTCGTTGACGACAGGGGGGACTCCGATCTCAACGCTTGGAACGGGGAGGATTCCGATTTCAACGCTTGGGACGAGGAGGACTACGATCCCAATGCGTGGGACGGCAACGGCTATGGCGATTTGAACCGATATTCCGATGAGGAAGATGAGTCCGATCCCAACGCGTGGGACGGCAATGGGTACGGTGAGTTGGACCGATACTCGGAAGACGAGATTGCATCAGATGATCCAATTAACTATGTGCATGACGAAATGGAGGAATGGGAGAACCGCAGGGCACGTCACGAGATCAGTAAACGGCAACAGGGAACGTCAGCTGGACATGTCCAAGGCGGATTCGACGACGGCTCCCGATATCCACCAGAAAGCCAGCCTTGGCTAGGGTTCTCAGACGATGACGATGAAGAGGAGATCCAGTCTCACGAGAGACGAATGCAGAGGCTAGATTTACAGTCCACTGATCTTCAAAGCGAATTGGAGGAGCAGCACCATGGCGACGTGGGGCGCTTTACCAGGTCTGAGAGGGGGAAGAGGCGCAGACACGCTCAAGTGATCAGCCTGGAGTCTGAATAATCCGATTTAGTGCAGGAGTACTTGAAGTGGAAGCGCGAATGAGGGATTCTTGAAGCGCAGATGAGGGATATTTAAAGACTACTTGAAGCGATGCTTGAAGAGTTAGTGACTTGCTAAACCAGTGAACTGCGATTTCGATCAGCGCATTCGGCGCCACTCGTTGCTTCACTTACTGGCCTCACTGGTTGATATGATCTGGCGATGTCCAGTTTTTGTGCTTGGCATTTGAAGCTTGCTATTGGCGCTTGCTATTGGCGCTTGCTATTGGCGCTTGCTATTGGTGCTTGCTATTGGTGCTTGGTGTTTGCTGGCGTCATGTGACCTTGTGACATTGCCGTGGGGAAAGGCCATGCTAGCTCCACTGTGGATTGGAGAGTGGGATTGCGGTCTTGTCGGCTACATGGAGAACAGCAACTTATCCATTACACAAATCCTTTAATCCTCAATCAGTGGATGGAAATTGGCTCCATATTTACTGCCTCTGGGAAAATACTAAATCAGACGATTTTTCAGGAGATGGAAATTTGACAGTCATCAAGACCCTAAAATTAAAGCCATCTAATTGCTCTTCAAGAATTTCGGGGATGCATCCCAGATTAAGATACCTAAGTGAATGAACCACCAGCCACCACCTAAGAGACTTTGAAGATTGTGAAGAATTTCCAGCAGATGCTGATAAAGTGAAACATTAAGGCACAAGGATAGAAGCAGAGATGTGAAAAACAATGTGTCAGATCCACCACGGGTAGTGCGCTCCTCATGCATACACAGACACAACGAAAGGTCGGTAACCTGCGGCGTCTCCAGTTCCGAACGTCTACTCTCGAGGCAACGAGGTGGAGGCGGGCTTTTTCCTTCAGCGTCAAAAACTAGCCCGGTCGGGACCCCCCGCGGCATAAGGTGCCGAACTTGGTGACGCGGCCTTGGCCAATTTCCTATACAAGTGTAGGCCCCTTGTTTTAGTCTCGTCAAAACCTTTTCCCCCGGCACTTGGCGTACGAAAGAATCTTTTTATGTCATAAAATAGTGCCGTGCGTTTTGATCATGACAATAATAATTTGAGATTGGAGAGATGGACCCAGCTTTACGTTTATATCAAACGACGAAAGCAAAAAATAATGGGGTGTTTGAAGCAGTGGGCAGTAAACACTTTAGGTTATGTGATACGCCTGGAAGTGGGATCTGATACATAGAAAAGGACTGGTATTACTGAAAAATGAGTAGTATTACAGAAAAAAGACTAATACTGAAAAGACTAGTATTACTGAAAAGACTAGTATTACTTAAAAAAGACCAATACTGAAAAGACTAGTATTACTGAAAAGACTAGTATTACTGAAAAAAGACAGATATCAGCGAAATGGAGAACAAGAATATTAGAGAAAGGGGGAGAAAAGAGAGACATGTCTGAAAATTATGTGCAGCAGAACAATGTTCCGCTTTTAGTATCATCTTTTACATCTACCCATTTCCTCTTTCATGCTTGCATCTCAGACAGATACTCTGGTGTATGGCTAAACGACCCTTGCCTAGGTGAGTACTGTAAATTCTTCCCCAAAGTGGAAGCTGCCTTCCTCTATAGGGAGATTGTTCCCCACTAAAGAAAGATATATGATTTTAATACTCTTGAAGGAAAAATTTTGACCATCGAAAACTGATCGTCCCGGAGTGAAGTGTGGTGATCCATAATATCTTGCAAAAATGCTTAAATAATTAAAAGACCATGCAAATTCGAGAATTCACTAACAATTATACCATGTGACAATTAACTTTTTCTTCCTTCATCTTTACCTTTCCTCGGTCATGCATTTTCCGTACCAATTCCGTTGCTTTACGCAGTCTAATTCCAGCACACAATGAATTTATGTCAGTTGTTACCAGAAATTCCCAAGCCCTATATTAAATCAGAGATGAATAACATACACTTTAACGTTAGTATTGTGTCCAAGTTAATTTGCTACTAGTCGAAACCTCTCATCACCTGCATGGACGCGAGGAATATATTTGAGGATTTCCACGATATTTAGGTCGTTCTGTGATTTCCTTCGACTAGTTTGGTCTCCTTCGGACTTTGTTCTCCTTTGGTCTCCTTCGGTCTCATTTGGTCTCCTTCGGTCTCATTTGGTCTTCAAAAAGATACTGGGTACCAGGTCAGCAGCGGCCGTCGCAGCATCCTTCTTGGCCCTGGTGCGAGGTGCACAGTGGCGTGAGCGGAGTGCGTGCAGCAAGCGTGTGCGGCCCAAACAAACGCGGCGTGTTTCATTGGATGAGAAAAAGCGCTCTCCGACCCAACTCCCACACCCTCCACCATGGACCCACAAAGAATCATCAAGTTGCAGAAGTTGTATCAAAACTCCGACAAGGCCTTGTGGATGAGAGGTCCCCGCTCCAAGCTCTTGGTGTATCCCTTCTACGCCTTGTTCACCTTCTCCACCACGGTCAGTTTGTATTACACGGGCAGAGCCATTGCTGGAATCAAGGACGAGTAGGGTCAAGTATATAGGTGAATGCATTAATAACGGGTACTATGTAGATTACATGTATTCTCGACCGAACTGATAGGCTGGCGGGGAGAGGAGATGGACACGGCAGAAGACCCGGTGTTGACAGAGGTCAACGAGCGGTCAATGAGAGAGGTCAATGAGACAGGTGCAGACAGAATGAGAGACAGAAGCGGAGAGTAGAGAAGCAAAGAGCATATACAGTGGTACATAGTGGTATACAGTGGTATACAGTGGTATGTGGTATACAGTGGTATACAGTGGTATACAGTGGTATACAGTGGTATACAGTGGTATACAGTGGTATACAGTGGTATACAGTGGTACACAGTGGCATAGGCAAAATCAATAAAAAGAGGAAAATGGCTAGCGGGGCCTGAGAGGTGGCCAAGAGCCTAAGAATGCCCATGGGTGGGGTCATGTGATGGCCCAACGCGCCTGTATGCCGGTCTTGCATTCATGGGCCCACCAGTACAGCGACTTGGTTCTGACACCCGCTAACACCTTCAACCTAGTGTCACCTACATAAACCTAGTGTCACCTACATAAACCTAGTGTCACCTACATAAACTCAGTGTCGTGACCATCCAATACCGCTACCTAGTGTCGAGACATTCTTAGAGCACAGGCGCCCCCTTCACTATGGTGGTACTTGCAGAACTTCCGTCGCTGGTTCTTGCTAGCATTTTGCACTTTCTACCCCAGCACCTGCTCCTTAATCTTGCTCTTACCAACTTCATCTTCTATGAGCCTTGCTTGAAGCAGTTGTACCGGCGAATCAATATCCAAACCGCTTCCGTTTTGCGCAATGACCGGCCCGCCTCCCCGCACCAGCGGCTTGATTTCTTGGAGCTGTGTGTGACCACCGTGTGTGGGTTCCGTGATGTGGCTCTCCGGAGCGACGCCCATGGCCGCTTGGTGGCCGCAAAGCTCCACACCCTCACGCGCTCGCTTCTGGTCAACCCGACGCTTGCTGGCTACATTGAACAAGTCCTGGTTTTGGGGCCTATGCATGAGTGCGTGCGGGTGGAGCTTGAGGCCTTTTTGAAGGTGCTTGTCCATTTGAACATCCCCTTGCATAGCGTCTACATTTCCGATCCAAGCCTACGGTACGCCTTGCGCCACTTGTGGACCTGCTTTCCATTGACTTCCGTGGTCGTTGGCTCGGGGCTTCTGCTCACTTCCTTTTCCTTGCGCAAGTACACCCTACAAGAAATCGTGGTTGCAGAGTTTCCAAAGGATCTACCAGTGGACGGTGCTCTAGTGCCGGTGTTGGAGAATATCCGCTCTTTGAGGATAAGCTCCGCCCCTCAAGTGTACCTGCGCTTTTTGGCGTATCTCTCGACTCTTTTCCGGGCGAAACCGTTTGTCATGAACAATCTCCGCACATTCACCATGGTGGTGTCGCACCGCCTTTGGCAGTTACCATTCTTGCCAACAGCAGGCTTGGAGAACCTACAGCTCTCTCTTGGGTGCGAAAATCCCACCTGCGGCATGCAGTGTTTGACGTCGGCGTTGGGCAATCTCCAGTTGCTCAAGTTAAAACGCTTGTCGGTCATTGAAATGGGCCACGCAGGGCCCCCGTCTCACAAGCTCTCCGAGCAATGGGACCTTATTGTGTTTGACTTCATCAAATCTGTGGTGCAGTCCTGTCCTTCCCTCTTCTACTTGAGCATTCGCCATAACGTTCCCGCCGACGGTATCATCGACGATGGCTTTGAGGGCAATTACCTCCGCAAAGTGAAATTATACACCAACGTGCTCCCATCGATTCTTGGCCAGATCAAAAATCATATTGTCAATTTAGTGCTTCCCCAACTTGTGTCTGTTTTGGCGTGCTATGAACAAGCCATGAACACTTTTCTTTGGAACGGGTGCAAGTGCGACCACTGCAGCGTGATTCTCGGCAAACTCGACGAATACTTGCTTCATCATCGCTACTACAGTCCCGAGAAACACGTTTTCAAAGACATGCAGACAGTTCAGTTGGTGCGGACCATCGGTGAAGTCTTGAGCGAGAGACTCAGCCATGACCAAAACGTGGGCGACCTCTTTCTTCTAGAGACTCCCATGAAGAATGTGGGCTGGGACTTCCACTCCAACAAAATTTCGCTTCCCTTCCGGTGCTTGCCCATGAAAACATACGAAATGGCGGAGATGGAAGATGATACAGCAGAGGAGCCCTTCTTTGATGCCGAAGATACACAGAATGACTGCCAATTCCTTCGCCGCGAGTCATTTGTCCCACAATACCCGATCGTGGTGTCCCATTACCTCGACGACTTGATTCGGCGCATGATCAACTTGAATCGTGGGGATGCTGAGGACGCGGACATAAACCGGGCCAGTTACGAGAACGACGGCTTCACCAATCTCCGCATCAACAAAATGGTCATCAATGGAATCGACTTTAATTTCGACCACGAGCCTAACGGCACCATTTTTTTTACAAACTCCTACGATCAGGTAAGTGCGGACTGTACATAGGCCGCGTATGTCCTGCAATGCGCTCCTCTGGTGTTTCTCTATGCAATGTTTCTCTGCTTTAGAGGTATGTCAACATACCAGCGGCCAGTCCTCAGGCCAATTTGACTGGAGCATAGGCCTCGCTTTACAGGCGTATTTATGCCCTTGTTAACGGGCCATGTGGCGAGAATTAATTCTAACAACAGCTCCTCGAGATTCCCAAATCGACCATCCAGTTTCATCATGGCCAGCCCGTCCGCCTTGAAAACCAATATGCGGTGTTTTTGTTCGAGAATCTTGGGCAAAAGATCCAGTTTTACCGAGAGCTACAGAAGAGTATCTTAAATGAACCTGTGGAAGACGCGGACGACATTGATACTGGTTTGGCACCAGTTAGCGGGTGCGAAGAAGATATACAGGCGGGGAGCAGCCGCCTCGAAGAAGATAGACAGAACATCAGCGGCCCCGGACAAGAGCACATCAGCGGCCCCGGACAAGAGCATGAACAGGACCCCAGCGAGCGCAACGCAAAAGCCACCGAGACGGACAAGTCAGGAGGTTTTCTCGAGTCATGTGCAGAGTCCAGGGTGATTGTGATGGAATGCGGGCTGAAGTGTGTGGAGAGCTGTGCATCAATTGGACGCGACTGCTTCATTTTCAACCACTGTGCCACGTCCCACGACCTTCTCAGCAGCCTCCAAGATATTCTTGACAACAAAAGCCAATTCGTCGGGAGCAACCTCAACACTCTTGTGATTGAGAACATCTCCGCCTTCTACTGGCACCAGAGGCTGAGCGGCTCACGTGAATTGTACAAGGAGGTCAACGCACTCATTGGTGAGATGATGAAGCGGTACGCATGTAATGCCATGGTCACCATGTGGGGAATAGGGTTTGAGCGTGGATTCAAGTCCCATGTGGTGGAGCATTTGCCGCAGGAGATGTCGCAGGCCACATTCACGCCGCGGGAACTCTTCAAAAACGTGCTGGTGGCATTTTACAACAAGCGCAGGCTTCAGGTATGAAACTCGGGCCAGAACCTAGAAGTGTGAGGGTCCCCGTTGCTCGGACGTACTCGGAGATGTTCGGCCTGTGCTTAATTTGAAGATGTTGGCCAGCTCTGCGATTTATGGACTAGATATCTAAGCTCAGTTGGCAGGAAAGATGCAATCAGCACAAAAACTTGCCATCGGGTCACATCGCAACCTAAACGTGCTCCTCAATAGAAGGCTCTACAAAGAGGCGTTTTCTTCGTGTATAATCTATGTCTAGGACAATGGGCTTACATAACAGTCAAGTCACCGAACTTCTCCTTGTAGCCAGGCACCTCCCACTTACCGTTCTGGACCATGTAGGTGACCTTCTCGTCCAAGTCGGGTCTGGCCTTGGCCACGTCGTCCACGGTCAACTGGTCAAATGGTCTGGCGTTCTCGATGTCCTTCAAAGTGGCGTTCAACTGCTCGATCTCCTGCAAGACCGACTTCTCGGTCAACTTGGCGTTTTCCACGGCCTTCTGCTCAAAGATGTCCACGGTGCTGATAGTTTTCGAAACGTCATAGGTGGCGGGCTGGAAGTCGGCCACGGCCTTCTGGATGTCGTCCACGACCTTTTGGTTGTTCAACACGCTCTTGTAGTGGGCAAAGTCGACGTCGGCCGACTGGCTGGTCAAGGCCTGGTGCTCCTTGCGGGCCTCGTCATTCCTCTTCTTGAATGCGGTCAATGATGAGGCGGTGGATCCGGTCAAGCCCAAAGACTTGACCACCTGGGCCCAGTTGAGCTTGGCAGCGCTGGTCTTGGCAATGGCGGACATGGTTGATGGGTGGAGCGGAGCGAGGCAAGCGAAAAACACTTGGTGGTGCGGGCGTGTGCGCACCAAGCCGCCGCGAATGTCTCCAATTGGCCAATGTGTCCGGTTCATTTTCGCTCCGAGGGAGCGTCCATCGGTGGAATTAAGTGTGGCCGGTGGGTCTGAATCTCTGTGTGGGTCTGTGTGTGTGTATCTGCCTGTGTGTATCTCTCTTCCTCTCTGTGTCACTGCTCCTCTCTGTGTCTCTGCCTCTCTCCTCTAGTCATTGATCTTCCTCACTGCCCGAGCCCTCGTCCCATTCCCGTTGAACAGCCCAAACCGCACCCCAAATCGCACCGCCAAATCGCACCCACTTGTAGGTGCACCGCTCCGTGCACTGCACCCAGTACTCAAAAACCGCATGCCCTTTTGGCCAGTAATCCCTCTGGCGAGGCCGAATGCCACGTTCAAACTCGAGGGTCTGAACAGGTTGAACCGTTTCAAACAGCTTGTCCGTCCGGAAGTTTCAACCTCCGCTGTTTTCATCAAATATAGAATTTTCAGCTTCCAAAATTCATCCCGGTCAAGACCGCTGTTGCACTTTGTTGATTGCAATTGAGCACACTGGTGCGACGAATTGGAGAAACTTGTAGGGCACAGCAAAACCCTAAAATCCAGCTTAAACACTCTGTGTGTCTAAAATCACCCAGTTGCCTCGAAATTCGAAAGAGACGAGGCCAAGAAATTCACAAAACGAATTTGCCTGGACCATTCGACCAAGGGTTGGAGGCACTTTGCGGTGGATAAGTGTGCGGCGTACCAGTGTTGCACCCAGCCCTTGATGCGACCACGGCCATGAAAATAGGGCTTGAAATTACGGCTTGAGGCAATTTACTCAAGGGTCAATCGAGGTGACGATTGAGAAAAGAGAATAGAGAGAAAAGAGAGAAAAGAGAGAGAAAGGGAGAGAGAAAGGGAGAGAGAAAGGGAGAGAGAAAGGGAGAGAGAGGAAAGACTGAGACGGGAGTACAGTGCGGCGAGGAGCGCGCCTCCATCGTCACTCATCGCGACTCACCGTCCCTAACCTCCATTCATTCCCCATGGACTCAGATCTCTACGATGAGTTTGGCAACTTCATAGGCGATTCAAATGACTCCGATTCAGATTCAATCGACTATAGAACCGCCAATGCCACCGCTGTCGAGACGCAAGCAGACGGCCTTGTGGGTGCTGATGCAGACAAGCTGTTGGATGCCGATGCAGACAAGCTTGCTGAAGACCCCGTCTTGGCTCTCACCAAGCAAACCGATCTCGTGCAGACAGTGGTGGTCGATCCCACGTATGAAGGAGTGGACGAACCAGTCATCAAACCCGCCCATGCGCTTCTCCTGGAGAATGCACCTCAGGAAATGCCCCAAACAACATACTCCAAAACTTACATGAAGCAAGTGGCCAAGCAAATGCCGCAGCGCATCCGGAGCGTGGCGTTTTGCGGCGCATTGCACTCGGGGAAAACCAGCTTGATTGATGAGCTCATTATGGAAACTCACCCGGAGCTCCACGCACTTCGCGGCCACGACCGCCCGCTGCGTCTCTTGGATACCCATCCTCTTGAGGTCCAGCGCGGCATCTCCATCTTCTCTTCCACGGCGTCCCTACTCCTACAAGACTTGAAGTACCGCTCGTACTTATGCCACATATTGGATACTCCAGGGCACCCCGACTTCCACGAGGAGCGTGCGGCGCTGCTCCAAATAGCCCAAGGCGTGGTGTTCGTGGTGGACGTCTTGGAAGGGCTCAGCTTGCAGGGCAAGAACATCCTCTCGGAAGCAGTCAAGGCCAACGTGCCTATTGTGGTGGTGCTCAATAAAATTGACCGCTTGGTACTTGAGCTTCGACTCCCGCCTCGCGACTTCCATGCCAAGGTGCGCTCCGTTCTTGCCGATATCAACGCCCATGTCTACCACAATGAGTATATCGCAACCTACTCCCACGAGACGCTCTTTAGTCCCCTCAAGGACAACGTGCTCTTTGCGCTGCGAGTGTTTTGCTTCTGCTTCTCGCTACACTCGTGGGCCATGTTGTACGGCAAAAAGTTTGCAATGGACCCAGCAAACTTGGCCCCTCTTTTGTGGGGCGACGTGAGCTTTTCCAATGGCCGCTTCTCGAAGCTGCCTCAAGGCTCTTCGTTTGAAGACTTCGTCGCACGGCCTCTATATAAGTTGGTCACCCACTCCCTTGTGTTTGATTCCGCCGAGGGTTCCCTTGCATCTCTTCTATGGGACGAGTTTCGTGTTCGTCTTCCAAACCATGCTCACAAGCTAAATCCTCAAGAGCTCCTCCGCACGGTGTTTGGCGCCCTTTCTCAAGGCCTGCGAGATATGGTGCATCTGTTTGCTGTGGCATTTTCATCCAACACATCTGATGACGAACGCAGCACTGTGAAGGAACAAGTCGACACTGTGAATGTCGACGCTCTGGCTCTGGGGCGCCTTGTGGCAAAAGTCACCCGCCTACTTCCCTCCCCAGGCCCTTCCAGACACTTTCTGGGCCTAGTTCGTATTTACAACGGCAAAATACAGGTGGGTGACAAGGTATGCGTGCTCGCAGATAACTCTGACGGCTCCAATCCCAAGGTACAAACAGTACAGGCCATATCGATTCCTGTTGGCAGGTATAATATACCCTGTGATGAGGCGTATAAGGACCAGATTGTATTAATTGACGGACTAGATTGCATATCCAAATTTGCCACGCTTCTTTCTCCTTCGGAAAAGCCTATTCCTCCCAACCTTCCAGTGAGCTACGGGAACAAGTCTGTGTTTAAGGTGGCCGTGGAGCCTGAAATGCCTTCTGATTTGCCTCGTTTGGTCAGAGGCCTCCAGCACTTGTCCGCATTCTACGTTTCTGCAATCGTCAAGCTTGAAGAAAGCGGCGAGTATGTGGTTTTGGCTCCTGGCGAACTATACTTAGACTGCTTTCTCCATGATCTTCGTCACTTTGAACCTGACTACTTGTCAATTAAGGTAAGCGACCCCATGGCTCGTTTTGCCGAGTCTTGTCACGAGACATCCGTCACGAGAATTCCCATCCAAACTCCAAATGGCAAGTCCGAGGTGTCGGTCATAGCCGAGCCAATCACCGACAAGAAGCTTCTCTCTGCAATCGAACAGGGAAAACTAAAGTCCTCTCAACCAGTGAAAGTCATGGCGAAGGTCTTGAAGGAGGACTTCAACTGGGACGTATTAGCTGCCCGTTCAGTGTGGACTTTTGGTCCGTCTGACATGCAGAGCCCGTGTATTCTCTTGGACGATTCTCTTGAGGAGGAGACTGACAAGAGTGCCTTGCGTCACGTGAAGGAGCCCATTGTGGCCGGGTTTCATATGGCAGTCAACGAAGGGCCGCTCTGCGGTGAACCCATCCGGCGCACCAAGTTCAAGATCCTTGATGCCGTGCTTGATGGAGCCGTTTTGAAAAACTCAGGGCAAGTGATTCCCATGACGCGGAACGCCGTCCACTGCGGGCTTATGACCGCCGCCCCAAGACTTTTGGAGCCCATGTACAAAGCGTACATTACATGCACGTATAACCTGATTTCGGCCGTGCACACAATGTTGGAAAAAAGACGGGGCTGGGTTATATTTGAGAAGGAGGTCCCGGCCACCAAACTCTTCGAGATCGAGGGCATTGTGCCGGTGATCGACTCGCCCGGGCTCGACACCGATATGAGGTTGAACACACAGGGACAGGCGTTCTGCACATTAGAGTTTGCCAAATGGGGCGTTGTTCCTGGAGATCCGCTTGATGCCGACTGCAATTTACCGGCTATGCAGCCGGTTCCCCGGTCGTCATTGGCGCGAGATTTTGTAATGAAGACCAGGAAGCGGAAGGGTTTGAGCGGAGAGCCCACCTTGAAGAAGTACGTGGACCAAGCCTTGTACTCGCAAATGCAGCAGAGCGGCATCATCAATTAACCATTCGCCGTACGAATCAGGGGTCAACCAGAGCGGGATAGCTAGTCAAAACAGGGAGCTCAGTCATTAATCGGAAGGCTCATGAGAACTTTCTTTTTTTCATCGGAACGTCAGAGTCGAGGGGGCTTGTGTCAGCAGTGGAGGATTCAGAGTGGAGGTCGGCAAGAGACTTTCCCGAGTCTCTATAGCGAGTGATTAGCCTGAATTGGGAAATGAACCGCTTTTGTGTAGAGAGATGAATTGTGAGAGCAGTGGCCTGCGACTGCCGAAGCTGGTCGAACGTCTGTATAAGCTCCCATAATTTGATGTCTTGAGCGTGAATGTTATCCTCCGTGACAGAAAGGTTCATCTGGGGAATATCAAATCTTAACTCATCTTCGGCATGAAAGCTGTATGCATCTATGATATCGCCACTTCGGAGCAACTTAAAGATGTCGCGAAGAGTGCAAGACGCCACCTCATCCACGCTGAAGAGGGAGATCATTTCCTTGAAGGACGAGTCATTGTAGTGGGGGATGAGAAGCAATTGGTCGCCGGTTATGCTAATTATAATGGGGGTTTTGAGCCACACATCGCCTTTTAACTGTGGCCCCGCCGGCGTTTCGTCTGTATCCATAGGCTCATGTGTCAGACCCCTGAGCAAGCTTTGCTTATCGTTGTCCGATTCAAGATCGGAAAGATCCGATTTGGTCTCAGAGTCGACATCGGGGTCCAAAGGTCGACCGCGCTCCTCGAGGCTATATTCGTGATCGATCTTCTCACCATCGTCGGGGCCAATGCCAATTGGTTCAAGTTTTGTTGCGTAGTGCAAGGAGTTTTTGTTGAAATTGGATGCGTGTTCGAAGTTCCAACCTGTCTCCCTCACATCAGCATTGAGATTGTTCAGACCGGAGCTATTCACATTTGAGTCGTCCAGACCGGAGCCATTCACATTTGAGCCGTTCAGATCGGGACCATTCACATTGGGGCCACTCAGTTCAGCGCCGCTTGTATGCGCGTCAGACTCCCCCATCTCTGGAGTAGCCTCCCCCACACTATTTTGCTCCTCCAAATTCTCAATCTCGTCCTCACTGTCTAGTTCTATCACCAGCATCTCTTCCAGGTCGGGCGTTTGAGATTGCACCAACTCCGCCCCTTGGGCGGGAGCTGTTCCATTCAGCAAGTGGATGCCCGAACCGTGCTGAGTGCCATCACGGCTTTCTGCCGGGCTGCTAGTGGTCCCTTGGAGATTTGGGTCCTCGAAAACCTCCAGGGTTTCAGCTTCCGGTTCAGCATGCCCACTATACGATTCATGAAGTGCAGCATGTTTAGATGTGTGGCCACCATTAATGCGTTGGTCATTATGCAGTGAATCATCACTTTCGACTTCCTCTTCACTGTGGGGGTCTTGTGGCAGGTCGAGACCCCGTGATTCGGGTTCTTCTCGCTGCGGAAATCCCAGCTGTAGATCTTGTAGCCCTGTACCAGGAATTGTTTCACTAAGCTGATCGTGGAGCGGCCTTGAAGCTGGCGGCTTTCTGTCCTTGGAGGGGAGTTCCGCATTCTCCGCATCATCCTCACTGCTGAGCTCTTCGAAATACTGCAGACTGATACCATCGTTTGGCTCGTCGTCGCTAAGCTGGCTCTGTGTGCTAGTGCTATAATAAATGTGACTATCCATGCTTGGGTACTTGTTGTGGTAACATAGTATCATGTTGTACATGATCTTCGCATAGGGGCCGGTCTGCATATAGACGGTCCATCGAGACGTGGGCGCTTTGGTAATTTGTTTCCATATATGCTTGCGTTAGAGACTTCGCTATAAATAGATTCTTGCTGACACTATTGTATTATGTATAGTGTCGGCGAGCCAGATTGCCCGATCAGTCTAAGGATGGCTCAGTCTGAGGATGGCTCAATCTGAGGATGGCTCAATCTGAGGATGGCTCAATCTGAGGATGGCTCAATCTGAGGATGGCTCACAGTTTGAGGGCTGCGCTTGGTCCTGCCTTCAAGGAGCCCATACTTTGAAGTTTTGAGGCTCCACCACTGATAATGGCCGATTTGCGTCTACTGCACTATTGTCGTCCTCACTGGCCGCTGCCACCGCCTCTGCAGCCTTTGATTCGTCTTCGGTGATGAGAGATGCGCTGATTGGTTTCGTTAGTAACACATCAATGTCCTCGAGAATGGTGCTAATGCCGTTTGCTTGCGGACTTTCGTCCTCATTCTCATTGGAATCCTTGAGAAGCTTCACCGCTTCTCGCAACTTCTTGGTGATTGCAATGGTGGACTTGGTCAACTCCAATCGGTCGATAAAGACTGCGCTCTGCTGCTCCGCTAGATTGCGCCGCTCCCGCTGGTACACCTTCTCGAGCTCGGTCATTTTTTCCACCTTCACCTCGAACTTCTTGAGGTGCTGATTGATAATTGTGTTGGAAAGTGCTAGCATTTCCCTCTCCTCGTAGTTGGCGAAAAGATGGCTCCGCGCACCCACGCTTCCAAGAATGGCGGTTGATGCCTCCTGTATTGTTTGTGCTGGGTCGCTGGCCTCAGTTCTAAGATCTTCAAAGGGTGGCTGGTCCAACTTGTCGTCGTGATGGTCGCCCTCCGTGTCATCCTTTTGGCCGTTTGCTTTCCCCGCGGTTTCTTCGTGCTGCTTGAGACGTTGGAGCATCAAGTCGTCCATTACCTTCGAAGCCTTTGAAGTCGCAGCCTTGATCACTTCGGGATCAACGAGATTCATCATGAAGATCAAATTACTGATCACGGGATTGTCCACGCCCATCACGGGAAAGTTCGACGCGTACTTGAGAATTCCGGCATCGCGGTCGTCGACCCGGCTATACTCATCTTCGATTGGCAACCCAAGGAATTTGAGAATACATTCTTGAGGGGTTTTGTTGCTCCCCACGGCTTTGGCGATGGCGTACCAGTCGTTTCTGTGGGTCTTGATTGCCGACAATAGGCTGGAAAGTTGCTTTGCACTCCAGCCCGAGGCGCTCTTCTTCTCCTGGGCACTTTGGTCTGGGGCCGCATCGATTTTTCGCCTCTTTGATTGGGAGTTGTTCTCCTCTGTGACCCCCTTGCTCTCACCAGGAGAGCCCACCAATTGCTTCAACTTGTCAACATTGACTGCCAGCTCCAATGGTTTATAAGTATTGAACGGGAAGAGCCCCCTCGGGGTGTCGTACAGGACATGGAAGTCGCCACAGTAGGGTAAGCCAACCTGGGACCCATTCGGAAGCTTCTCCAACGCATAAGCAGGTTTGAACAGTGGGTTGACTTGATAGTTAATAAGGCCCCACTTGTTCAAGAACCTGTGCACTCGCATTATGGTGCCCACATCGCCCACCAAGGTCCTTCGGCACGAGGTCAACGTCAAAAACTCGTTTGGGTTAAGCCTGTAAGCGTTGATCATAAAGTTCCTATAATTGGCGTAAATCTTTGGCGATTTGGATGGGTGTGAAGACTTGAAGAATTCTGGCAACGACTCGCGCTCAATCAGGTGGATTTTCTTCATGTTGAACCAGCTGGCATAAGAGGGAATCACAATGGCATGCGACTGGCGTATTCGTGCATGGTCATCAGCATTTATGTCAATAGGGGCCAGGTCGTCCATGGGCTCCTCCTTCATTGCGGGTTCTTCGAAATAGGGCTCTTGCTTTAAGCTGGCATCAGATTTGTCGCGTGTTTGGTCTTGCTTCTCGAATTCACCATCTTTACCAAACCGGTTGTCTTGCTCAGGCGGAGATATTCTGGCCGACTCGATGTTATCCGACTTCTCAAAAGCGTTCTTGTCATCTTCATTTGAAGAATTGAGATTATACATGTATGAATCCCCGATATCATCAGCGGAAGTGGGGTTGGCGTTGTTGCCGCTTGGCGATGGCTTAGAAAAAGACTCGCGGCTGGCCAGCTCCGAAAAGAGTCCGTCCTGATCAGACTTCTCTGAGATTTGAGCAAAATTGGTGGGGTCATCGTGGTCCCCGGGATGGGAGAAGCCGAGATCTGGATCGAATAGCCCCGGGTCAATCTCGCTGTTAGAGTCTGGGCCGTCCGGGATTCCGAGCGCCAGGTCCAGCGCAGAGGGTCGTTTAGAGTGAAGCACATGGCCATCTTCGACGTCGGTGCCCCGGGAATTTGCCTGGTTCTGGACCCCATGGCCGTGCATGTCCATGTCTATGTTGTGCATGTGGATACTGTCGCCAGGAACATCTCCGGGATGGTCAAGCATCATATCAAGCGCATTGTCTTGGTCGCTTTGGTGGTGCGGCGATAGCAATTCGGAGTCAGACATGAGTGCACGGATGGAAGGGAAAGCAAGGGTGTTATTTCAAAAGAAAAAAAAAAAAAAAAACGCTTGCGCTCAAGGACCCCTGAAGTTGTGATGCTGATGGGGGAAATGGCGCGTGCAATGGGTGGCCGTGGGCAATTATAGTGGACCAGGGACTCTTAGGCTGCACTGGAAGTGGCGGCAGTAAAATATGCAATGGAACGAGAGTGGATTGGTCAACTATGGGTTTCTGCGTATACCGGGAGGCGGGTCACCGTATTGTTGCTGTAGGAGTGGTTTGATGGATGTATGAGGTAACAGAGGTTGTGTTGATGGCATCCGCAGCTGGAAGTTTTGAGTGTGCGGGTCGTGCCATGTACAAGTATGGTGAGTGCAACGGCGCCGGCGAGCCGCCGAAAATAGGCCTGCGCCAGACCGAAGCTTGGCCTCGCCGATCTGATGTTGCAGAATTTCACAAAGAAAGACACGATCCACTGGCCCAGGCGATCCACTCCGCCAGCCCATCTACGCAAGAATCTCGCTTACAGGAAAACAAAGGCGAAACATGTACCAACTAATGCACATTCCTCCATCTTCAATATGGCACATTTGAGTCGTCACATTTGAGCTCGCCGCAGCGTCATCAAATGAATACCATGTTTTGACCAGATGGCCTCATCATTGGCTCGTCGCTCTCGCTGGGGATGTGATAGCACGGATATTTGCCAGCTGATATGTACAGAACAGTTTCACATGACTCGCCCAAACGAGGACCCATGGAAATAGGTCAATTATGGTGCAATGAGAGCATAGGCACATGGAGAATCGATAACCAGGGGTACCTGCGAGGGCACCGAGGCGGTCGTGGCGGGCCGTTTCTGCGGGCCAGGAAAGAAACCAAAGCAGCCAAGGGGGAGTCGCGTTGATTGTGAGTAGCTTGAGGGGAGAAGCCGCCAGTCGCACGGCCTCACGTGCGTGCACCCAGGGCTGAGACCTAACGCAGGTGCAGTACCCACACTCTCTGGCTGCGCGGAAGTAAAAAATTTCCTTCCTCCCCCAGCCAAATTCTTTCTACAAACTACATAGTCCCAATGGTTCGTTACGCTGCTACCCCAGTTAACCCAGCTAAGTCTGCCTCCGCCCGTGGTGCTTACTTGAGAGTCTCTTTCAAGAACACCAGAGAAACCGCCCAGGCTGTCAACGGATGGAACTTGAAGAAGGCTCAGGCTTATTTGGTGGACGTGTTGGACCACAAGAGAGCCATTCCTTTCAGGAGATTCAACCACTCCATCGGCAGAACCGCCCAAGCTAAGGAGTGGGGAGTGCAGAAAGCCAGATGGCCTACCAAGTCCGTCAACTACGTCCAAGACTTGTTGAAGAACGCCGAGTCTAACGCTGAGGCCAAGGGTTTGGATGTGTCCAAGTTGAAGATCACCCACATCCAGGTCAACCAGGCCCCAAAGCAAAGAAGAAGAACTTACAGAGCCCACGGTAGAGTGAATGCTTACCAATCTTCCCCTTCCCACATTGAACTTATTGTGACGGAGGAGGAGGAGAGAGTTCCTGCTGCTAAGAAGGAGGCAAAGGCTTTGGCCAACTAAGAGGATGACGGCGTGGCCTATGTGGAGCGCATCGGCGCTTAATTCATATATATAATACACTATGTGAAGGGACTAGACAAAACGAGCTAGTGATCATGTAGACTTGGGCGGCCTGCGCAACCAGCCGCCAAGCATAGCTTGTATGGCTGCAATGCAACTCAACCAGCATATTATGAGTGTTCAGTGTCGTTTTTCAATTGGCACATTAAGCTCGACTCCACCACTTCCCCACTTCCTAGGAGCTCTGAGCTTGTCAGAACCAATCTGGGAACTTCAGTAAACGTACTGATGAGCTACACGTTCAAGGGATCCTTGGCATGTGGTCGGCCAAGGCGGTGGCGCTCATACGGCGCCAGAAAGATCCAATAGTATTAGTCAATTGAAATACAAGTAGAGATGTTGGCTAATAAGGTGTAGGCGCAGCAAAAAAAAAGCCCTTCCGTTGATGGTTGCCGTAATCCTTGACCGGGTTGTTGGTCAATTCGGGCATAAATAATCCTTCTCCAGAATGCATATTATCGCCTGGGAACGTGAAGGCGAGGCGCTAGTTGATGTTGCGGTTTAGAAGCACGTTGTACATGGCCACGGCTTCAGTTCTGGACTGCTCAAAGCGATCAGCCCAATGGCGGTAGTACGTATCCACACGGACAAACATTTGATACGTATGGCACAAGCCAACGCCAACAACGTGTGCCAAACGCTCTGCTAGCGACATTGCTGTAAATCAGTCACAGGCCTGGGAGCACGGCCCAGAGAACTTCCCTCAATGGGGTCAAGGTTAGCGCCAATAGTGAGAAGGGGTCAATTGAACACGTCAAGAACACGTCAAGAACACGTCAAGAAGACGTCAAGAACACGTCAAGAACACGTCAAGCACAGCCAAGAACACGTCAAGAACACTCCAAAAACACGTCGAAAACACGTCAAAGAACAAGCAATGGCTTGGCGCGCGATCTGTGCAGCTCGATGTTTGGACTGTACGCCACAGAGAAAAGTAGTGGTACGTTCAGGCTCGGGGATCTGGAGGCGCTGGTGCGAGTTTGAGTGAGCCGCTGTGAGTAGGCCAGAAAAGTGGTGCTTGACCCCAAAGTAGCGCACGTGAGCTCTGCAACGAAATGAGGAAGGGGGCCTGCCCTCCTGCCAAGCCTAGATAGGCCAAGCCTATCTTCAATTTGTCGACCTGCATCGCGGCTGCAAAAGCAACACCGCCAGGGCCAGCCGAGGCATATGCCTGTGGTTGCGAGCACGGCCCATTAGCCGAGCGAGTGCGCTTAATGTCTGCACCTGGCTCTCAGCTTGCAAGGATGGGTGTGCTGATTGTTCAATTGTGAGTGGCCGGACGCATCGGTCAGATAAGACAGATTTATCGCTCTTTGCCGCCGTGGCTTGTTTAGGCCACAATTTCCGGCCGCAACATTCTCTTCCCACAATTCCAGCCCCAACCCCGGATTCTATCCCTAAAATGACAGCCACGACACCAGCCACGACACCAGCCACGACACCAGCCCAGAATTCCAGCTTTCGATGTGTAGCCAACGCATAGGTCAATGCAGGCTAACTACTAGAGTTCGACATCTCACAGGGCAGGATCATCAAGTCTTGAGAACAGGCCAAAGTTTTAAAAGAGGCCAGTCTTGAAACGGGCCAGTCTTGAAACGGGCCAGTCTTGAAAACGGGCCAAAAGGGTCCCAGGCACAGCTTTGCCTATCCCGCTGGGCCACGTTGCAACCCCATGTGGCTGTGCAGTGACCCGCCAGCAATTTGTGCCTGAAACTTATCCATGGGGCGAGTTGAAATTCAGCCACTATTCAAAGGATAAGGAGTTTGGGTTTCACCATGCCACATCTGACCAACCCTAAGGAAGAGCGCACCATGTTGTGGTGTAGCGCATGTCCTCATAGCACAGTCTTGTATTCCGGAAGCCGGTCTCTAGCCGATGGCTTGTTGAACCTCGAGTGCTCTCACAGAAAACGGTTCAGCCGGACGGATTCTGGACTGGCCAATTCCAGGGCCATCGCTGTATTGTATTGAGAAGTCATGACTCGAAGCAATTCAAAGTGATCAAGCTTGTTCCCATGGCGGCGACGTTCTTCTGGCAACTTGCGGTCTGGGCCGACGGTTACTGAAAGCGCGCGTAAGTGCAGGTACAGCACTGGCCAATGGAGGCACGCGCTTTTCGCAAATAATCGGCCAGAAAATTCACATCACTACTTCATCTATACACCATGGGAGGATCCGGGCCTAAAACTTACTTGGGATGGTGGGGCGCCATGGGCGGCCCCACGCAGAAAAACATCGCCATGTACACCGTGTCGCCATACGCCACCAAGCCTTTGAAAGGAAACTTGTACAATGCGTTCTTCAACACCTTCAGGAGAACCAAGAACCAGATCCTCTACATTGTTCTCCCCGGCATAATTGTGTGGAACGTGTGGGCCAAGGCTAGAGACTACAACGAGTACTTGTACACGAAGGCAGGCAGAGAGGACTTGGAGAAGGCAAATGCCTAGGCACATCACATAGTAATACAAGCATAAGTTAGACCGCAGTGGCCATGTAGTTATAGACAATACAGGAGAGTGACTTTAGGGCTGATACCGGCTTGAGAAGCACTTGTTTCAGCTTTGACCATGATTGATGTATTATATGGTAATATGTGGAGGTACTGGTGTGTACCAGGTGACAAACTCTATGCACACATTTTACTTTGATCTTTTGTAGACCTTGGCCAAAAAGGAAGACAAGACCTCCTTCTTCAAGCCACGGGACTCATCGACCTGGTCGATCTTCTTCCTCAATTGCGCCACAGTGTCTTCCTCGTACTGCTCGTAGATCTTGGGGATGTCCAACTCGGAAAACAAGTCCTTGACCCTCTGTTCGGAAACATCGTCCTTCTTGCCGTAGTTGTCGTCCAAAAGCTTTCGCTGGTGGGCGTCAGCCTTCAACAAGGCCTGGTTGACCACCCACGAACACTTGTTGTCCTTGATGTCGGTGCCGATCTTGCCGATCTGCTCCGGGGTGCCGAAGCAGTCCAAGTAGTCGTCCTGGATCTGGAAGTACTCGCCCAAAGGAATCAAGATCTCCTGCACCTGCTTCAAGTCCTCGGGGCTATTGATGCCGCACATGTACATGGCCAAGGCCACAGGCAAGTAGAACGAGTAGTATGCGGTCTTGAAGATCACAATGAACGAGTGCTTCTGCAACGAGAACTTGGACAAGTCCACCACTTCCTCGTCGGCCGTGACCAAGTCCAACAACTGGCCGAGTTCCGTCTGGAACGTCACCTCGTGGAACAAGTCCAACAAGTCCACATAGTACGTGTCCTGGCGGAAATGCTTCTTCAACAAAATGTAGATGGCACCCTCCAACATAAACGAGTCGTTGATGGCGATGTTGCCCACGCCCTCGTTCAAGTACCAGCACGGCTGCCCCCTTCTGGTTTTGGACTGGTCCATCATGTCATCGGCCACCAAGAAGTACGCCTGTAACAACTCGATGGCCCACCCCAAAAGCGCCACCTTTTTGTACTCGTTCTCTTGCAACGTCTCCACTGGCTTGTTTTTGAGAATACAGTATGTGTCAATCACCGAGAGGCCACGGTTCAACTTACCGCCGGGGGTGTTGTAATTTAAGTTCTTGGTGAACCAGTCCACCGCCTCTTGCGGCATTTTGTAGTCCCTGCAAATCTGCTGCAACTCGGCCACGAGGCCGTCGAACTCGCCGACAAATTTTTGCCTAGCAGCTGCCTTGTCCATGATGGAGTGATACGATGAGCGGTAAAGTGACGGCCGATGGTATACGAGCGCGACGCCAACATCCCTACACCTTCTTCGTACGTGCGCGAACTGGTGCACACAAGGTCGTCCCTAGGCTGAAGCTTTGAACTGCATCTTCCACTAATATCCATCATTCTGTATTATGAGCTAGAAAAAGACCCAATTGAAATCCCTATTTGGGGGAGGCAAGTACGGTTTCCGGTTCAAGGCCAGTACCCCACATCCACTAGGGCTACGTCCAGGGTAGTGTGGCTGTATTACTAGACAATAGATCAACAGTACTGTCAGGTTCTGTAGATGTAAGACTAAGAGAAGGAAGTATATTGTTGATGATCCGTGAAACAAAGGGGACACATCCGAGTTATATAGAAACCGGCAGCGACGGCGCCTCGTATTCGGGCCGTTATCGGGAGATAAGGACTTTATCGGGCGAGTCGTGCCGAGTGGCTGACTGATAAGGCTTATTGAGATAAGGGCTTATCAGTCTAGATCTCGGGAGAAGGGAAACCTAGTGGTCTGGACCGAGCATGGAGGCGAGGTCTGACGTCATACCGCGTCTAGCCGTGCATCGCAGTTTGAGTGTCTATGGGTAGTACACTACCCATGGGGAGCCTAACAAGTACACCGAGAAATTAACTACAATTTACTACCATTTACAACGATCCAATCATATCTCAACTGACCCAGCTACATTCACTGTCCAATCTAGTATACCAGACAGCCGCGCCTTTTGGTTCATCTACACTGTTACTTGACATTTCTGTATTCTAGAGTGAATTCTAGTGCTTTGGGTAGAGTGAGCTGATGGCTAATGAAACAAGGGGATCATATGGGGTAGGATGAAACGCGCAATAGTGTCTCGGCGGGGCCTTTTTGCAGCATAAGGTGAATGGAGCTAGCCGTTCCGTGGGGACCCCTGAAAGACTGTAAGCGGGCTTATTCAAAAGATGCCTCGAGGTGCTGAAAGTGGGAGAGACCTCTTGGTCGGGTCGCGGGCGATTGCGCCTATAAGTCCCATCGCACCCAAATTTGCACCCATGGACCGCGCACCATCCATGGCCTCGAGGACAGTATACTTGGCTCAGCGTGTGCGTATAGGGTAGGGTTAAGTCCGCATTGGGAAATTATGGGGCTCTCAAAGTCTCTACGTATTCGTAAGGGGGCGTTCTCGAGGGCTTGCACAGAAGTGCCATACTGAATGCAGCCATCCACTTTCACGTGGCTTGGAACCGTCCAATGGGGTTCTCGACCGTCCCACTGAATCAAGTCCTTGTGTGCTTGTCTCCGTCTTTTCTCCGTCTTTTCTCCATCTTTTTCCGTCTTTTCTCCATCTTTTCTCCATCTTTTCTCCATCTTTTCTCCATCTTTTCTCCATCTTTTTGCGTCTTTTCTCCGTCTTTTCTCCATCTTTTCTCCATCATTTTCCATCTTTTCTCCATCTTTTTCCATCTTTTCTCCATCTTTTCTCCATCTTTTCTCCATCTTTTCTCCATCTTTTCTCCATCTTTTCTCCATCTTTTCTCCATCTTTTCTCCACCTTTTCTCCCTCTTTTCATACTAAAATCGTCATATCCTTTCTGTCTTGTTGGGGTTCTGAGGAAAAGACCTGACTTTGTAGAGTCTAATGAGGGCTAAGCGCATGAATCAGCTGTACCGTGGTATTCCCGCCTCCCCGAATAACCATGAGCAATGGTTCATTTCTCCACTGCGGGGAAACAGATACTTGACCTCGAGAGGCGACTCGCCTCAGACGGGGATTGTGTGGAAGGTTCAAGGATGCGTGCATTGCACAAGCGCTTAGTCTTCGTACCTGACCCACAGAACCTTTCGTGTAAGCTCAAGCAATCGACCAATCTCTACCGCTCACCCCAGATTCAAGCTTGTTAGAGAGTTTCGGTGGCACCACCCTTGGATGGGACAATCTTGTTCCTTGGTGTTGTACTGTTTACTGGTTGATGGACTGCATGCGCTTTCAGAGACCACATTGATGAACATGCCCTACTACACACACGTAACACAAGCCGGACTAGAGAAGAGCCTATAACCGCGACTAGAAGCAGCATGAACAGCCACTCGAAAAGATTTTACTACAACGTTCCACATCCACTGCCCCGTGGACTCCTGGATGATCCGAAGAGTGGGACTGTAGCGGGTGGCAGCACCGTTCGGGAAAGAAAGGGTACTAGCACTTCTGCTTCTGCTTTGGCTAATTTTCTGGAGGACTTGAGATGTTTTGTGGGCTTTAGATGTTTTGTGGCTTTAGATGTTTTGTGGCTTTAGATGTTTTGTGGCTTTCGTTGTGGAATGTGTTGGGGGTGATTCCTGTGTCTTGGAGGTGATATTCGGGTCTCTGGGACATTTCGCACTTTTGCTCATGAAACCCACTGGAGGACCAAAAGGGAAGCCAAAAATCTAGATTGGGCTCACTTCGATCGAGGCTAAATGGATCGAACGCCTACCTCTCTCTTTTACCGCCACCGATAAATTCACCCCAGGCCAGCGTACGGCCCCACCGCAGACTATATACAGGAATACACTTATGCTGGCATTGTTGCTGGGCGCTTCTTTTACGCATCTAGCAGCCGAATCTCTTGCAGAAGTGTTTCAACTTGATCTTGCTCCACCTGTTCTTGCTCCACCTGTTCTTGCTCCACCTGTTCTTGCTCTACCTGATGTTGTACGATGTTGCTAACCAATCTTGCTCGTCCTAATCTACCTGCGCGCGCGCTTGCTCTTGCCCGGTCTATACGACTTGCCTTTTCCACGCTGGTTAAACACGTCCGCCGAAGATTCAGCATCGTTCTTACGCGCACCTCTCTTTTTCCCTCCAAAGCCGTACTTGGAATCCTTAGCCAACCGCTTGCCATTGGGCTTCTGCCGCTTCTGCGGCCTCTCTTCCGCCGTGGCCTCCTCTAAAGCGATCTGGAACTCGGCGTCGTTGTCCATGTCGTTGGCACCTCTCTTTTTCTTCAACGACTTGATTTTCTCCAACATCTCTTTCTTCTGCTTGGATCTCTGCTGCAACGTTTCGTGCTGAACCTTTTTGCCGAACTTCTTCAATTGCCGCTGCTTCTTGGCGTCCTCGCTGGCCTTTTTGTCCGCAGCTTCCTTCATTAACTTGTTCTTCAACTTGTCCATGTGCTCGTCCGACTTGACCATCTCTGCAAAGTAATCTAGCGGGCGCGAGAACGGCACTTTCAACTTCAAGAGAGACTTGCGGCCCTGCTTGACGGCATCCAACCCTTGTTTGTAGAAGATCAACTCTCTTTCGGTGTCGTCGTAGAGGTCCTTGATCCCGTCCTCGGCTTTAGTTGCACTCAAGACCGATTGATGCTCCACGAACGAATGCTTTGCCCATGGCAATTGTATTCTGGCGAGCGAATCCTTCAATGCTGCTGTGTTGTTGATGGTGAGTTTGCTGTGGGGGACCACGTCGGCATCCGAATCAAATTCCGCCTCGGAAAGAGGAACGTCTTCCTCGTCTTCGTTGCCCTCGCTTTCTTCTTCTTCTTGGTCATTGTCTGACCCACTGTCGTCGTCACTCTCTTCTTCACTCGCACTCTCGCTCTCTCCTTGTATGTCCGACTCGCTCTCACTGGCTGCTAGTTTCTCCAAGTCCAACTCCTCCTCACTGGACTCGTCAGAGCCGCTGCTCTCGCTTTCTTCAGCATCCTCTAACTGTGCCACTAGCTTCTTCATCTGACGCTTTTCTTTTCTGGATAAAGGCTTGTCTTTTGGAGGGATGGACTTCTTTGTTTTGAGGCTTTCATCTTCAGATGAGTCAGCAATGCTTGTTTCAGGGTCTTGGAGAATAGGCTTCACGGGCTTTTTCTTCACTGCACCCTTCTTAGCAGACTCCACGATCTGGTGGTTCTTGAGGGCGACGTTCAATTTGCCTTTGCTCATTGTTGATGGAGAGATGACCAGAAAAATTCCTAAAAGTGCGATGAGTAGCAAAGCGTGCGCGACACATAAATCCATCGGGAGGTGAGGCTTCAAAATCGATAGTCCACTTCGTTCAAGAATTTCTTGCCTGCACCATGCCTCCACCACCGTGCCAAGCAGCTGGGCATGTGGATGTCAACTCCTTCATGCTGACCTTGCTCGTCGAACTGCCTGCATATACACCGCTTCATGCTCTTCACCTCCAGAGACCCCGGGCACGACATGTATGGCGGGTGATAGTAGCCGATATCCTCGAAATGGTGAATGGCGTCCCGGTCTAGAAGGAGTGCTAACCCGATGCTGTGCACGGGTGCATCCCCCCACCGTTCGTAGTAGAAGCCGCCGGCAGCATCTAAGTGGTTAAAGTAATCGCCGTAGGCCTTGCCCCGGAAAAAATTCAAGTTTCCAATCTCGAAATTACTCCAGAAATGGCAGAGGTTGTATTCAGTGCCGGATACCACGCGCACATGATGGAAGACATCTGTGTCGTTGGTGGTGAGGAAATCGAGCGCATTGTTGGGGTGCAAGTGCTCCGGATGCTTGGCCATGAACTCCTGGACCGTCTTCCAAAGTGTGGGGATAGTGTTCTCGTATTCTGGGAAGGTGATGGTGAACCCATAGGTTTTGTTGGTGGTGCGAAGTAGCAGGAACGGGTCGTACATGAAGTCACACATATACTCCACATCGGGCTCCACACGAAAGTACCACTCATAATCTAAAAGCCGCTTCTGCCGGTAAAAGTAGCCCAGGTTAAAGTGACACATGTTTCGATACAGCTTCAGAAAGCCGTAGATCACATCCTGCGACTGATGGATATTTCGCTCCAACCTGCCCAAGTCGATATGCGGTGGCGGGTTCCAGTCTTCCTCGGGAATGAGTTCATAGAAAGTCTGGCCGCTGGCCATGGCAGTGGTTTGCTCCATGAAATCCTCATCAAAGGGCACGTCGTTCATAAACACCCAGGGGTACCGATAGTCCTTATTGAACCTGTCTTCTAGCGACCTCATAGACAGGAGCGCCCCGGCCAACTCGGTGTTCCGCACCAACATCACGAGGGTAGCATTCTCCCGACCGATTTGCAGCCTATTCCTCCCCGTGTACATTTCCTCATAGTAGGAGTTGGAGCTGAGTTTTTGCTGGCCTCTGGATGCTGGGTTATAACCATACTGGGCCAAAATTGGGTCCAGCACGCCAGCCGGGTCCAGGCCCAGTTTAGCTGGCGCCAACTCCGATGCACTGCCCCAATTGATGAATGGCGCCCTCAACCAACCGCCACCCAACGTCCATGAGGGCAGCAGAATGTCTTTGAGCGCCTCACTCTTGAAGGTGTACGGAGGCGACCTATTGCCGTAGAAGCACGCTAGTACCACTAGCGCTAAAGAAAGGACGGCTCGCAGAAACATGTGGGAGTACCGCCAGTCACGACGAGGCACGCCGCTCCATCGATACGACGCGCGGCACGTGACTGGGTGGTGGGCATGTTTCGGACTGCTGGTCGGGGCCGAGATTTCGCCGGACGTGAGAGAAGCCTGCAGTTCAAGAGATGCTAGGGCATAGTCCATCTCAAAGAGATCAAGTGGTTGCCTTACAAGGTCAGGAACATGCTCGGCGGGGGTTGCCTGCACGTGCCCGGCACGTGCTCAAAAGGGGAGGCGGGCCCCGGGCGGGACTCGAGCAGGCAGTCACCGTCACCCATACAGCAGCCACGACTTGTGCATGAAAGAAAGGATATGCCCGGAATAGACAGTGGGCACAGGGAACAGCTCCGCCGTTTACGAGGAAAGGCGCATGTACGGGTTCCTGTATACACGCAGCCAATAGGAACCACCTAATACCAATTACTGTGCGCACCATAAGCAGCACCAAAAAAACCCTTTTCTCGTCACCAGCTCCTAAGCCAGCAAGAAACACTCGGGTGCTTCCAGACTCCAATCTCCCTGAAACATT
This sequence comes from Metschnikowia similis, assembly GCA_002370765.1. NCBI lineage: Eukaryota > Fungi > Ascomycota > Pichiomycetes > Serinales > Metschnikowiaceae > Metschnikowia > Metschnikowia similis. Next base: position 69,849 of record NKZP01001340.1, read on the forward strand.
TCCGAAACACAAACCTGCTGGACATGCTTCGCAAATTCACATCTCCGGCCAGGACCCTCCGGCGCTTGGCCACGGCCGCAGACCCCGCTGCTAACCCCAACCGAATCCACGGCGGCTTAAAAGACCAGGACAGAATCTTCCAGAATGTCTATGGAACTTATGGGCACGACTTGAAGTCTGCCAAGAAAATGGGCGACTGGCACAAAACCAAGGAAATTATCGAAAAGGGTGACAAGTGGATCATTGATGAGATGAAAAAATCCGGCTTGCGAGGCCGTGGAGGTGCAGGCTTCCCATCTGGGCTCAAGTGGTCGTTTATGAACCCTCCAGGATGGGAGAAGAACGTAGGCCCCAGATACTTGGTGGTCAATGCCGATGAGGGGGAGCCCGGCACGTGCAAAGACAGAGAAATCATCCGCAAGGACCCCCATAAGTTGGTGGAGGGCTGCTTATTGGCCGGAAGGGGTATGAACGCCACTGCCGCCTATATCTACATCCGTGGTGAATTCTACAACGAGACTGTGATCTTGCAACAGGCCATCAATGAGGCTTACCAAGAAGGCCTCTTGGGAAAGAATGCATGTGGGTCTGGGTATGAATTCGACATCTACATTCACCGTGGAATGGGCGCATACATCTGTGGTGAAGAAACCGCATTGATCGAGTCCATTGAAGGAAAGGCTGGCAAGCCCAGATTGAAGCCTCCTTTCCCTGCAGGGGTGGGACTCTTTGGGCGTCCCACGACGGTGGCCAACGTCGAAACCGTGTCTGTTGCTCCAACGATCTTGAGAAGAGGTGGTGACTGGTTTGCCGGGTTTGGTAGAGAGAGGAACGCAGGCACCAAATTGTTCTGTATCTCGGGCCACGTCAACGAGCCATGCACTGTTGAAGAAGAGATGTCAATTCCATTGAAGGAATTGTTGGAGAAACACTGTGGTGGTGTCAAAGGCGGTTGGGACAATTTGCTCGGGGTAATTCCTGGCGGATGTTCCGTTCCAGTGATGCCAAAGAATGTGTGTGACAACGTGTTGATGGACTACGATGCATTAAAGGACGAAGGTTCCGGGTTGGGAACTGCTGCAGTGATTGTTATGAACAAGCAAACGGATATCATCAGGGCCATTCAGAGATTCTCTGCATTTTACAAGCACGAGTCTTGTGGACAGTGCACGCCTTGCAGAGAGGGCACCACGTGGTTGCAAAAAATGATGGAGAGATTCGTCAGTGGCCAGGCTACAGAAAAGGAAATTGACATGATCTTTGAGTTGACGAAGGAAATCGAGGGCCACACGATTTGCGCCTTGGGTGATGCTGCCGCATGGCCCGTGCAGGGCTTGATTAAGTCATTCAAGCCAGTGATGCTCGAAAGAATCGAACAGTTTAGGAGGGAGCACGAGCCCATATTGCCAGGAGGCTGGGTGAAGGAGGGCATTGTGAAGGACGGAATAGTAGTGGAGAACCCTATGCCCGCCGGCCATCACTGAGGAGAGAAATAGAACTTGCATAATACCATAATAAAGCTAAAGGAGAGGCAGTAGCCAAGACGCGCCTTTGCACATGACCCCGCGCACGTGACCCGCCGGTGCACCCACCCCGATGGGGGCGGGAGCTCCTCGGCGGGCTCCATGGACGGCTGCCCCACTCCAGACGAGGTCAAGCGCCGGAAACTCAACGGCTCGGTTTTGGAGAGTATAGACGATTCTGTGCATTATGTGAACCAGCTACGAGCGGCGATGTCGTCGGGCCACGAGCCCAAAGGCAACAGCGCATACAATGATGAAGGGCACGAACGTGCAAACAATAAGCACGAGAGAAACTCTGCCGAGACAAACATATGCAATGAAAACAGCGGCGCTGAAGGTGGAGCCGCAAGAGGTGATTCTGAAACACCTGCGGGACCTTCAAGCCCAGAGGACCAAGTACAGCAACAGGCAATGCAGCGGTCTGCGCTGAATGGAGAGCAAGATACGATAAGAGCCGAAAAAGACGTGAATGTTTCGGGGGCAAGGGTCATTAGAAATGGTTCTGGGCAAGCGGACGACACTCGGGCAGGAGAAACAGGAGATGGTGTACCTCTGGCAGAGGAAAGGGAGGAAAGGGAGGAAGGGGGAAGGCAGGGAGTGGATAGAAATCCCGAAAAGGGAGCGCACCCCGCAAATGATTTTCCAGCAGATCAAAGCATCCAACCCAATAACCCCTTTGCGGTGGACCCCAAAACATTTCGTCAGTATGATCTCGCGTGCGAGAGAGTCAAAGGCTTCTACCAAGAGCAACATCAGAAGCAGACGGTCGCGTACAACCTTCAGGCGAGGATCAACTTCAAGACCAAGACCAGGGCCAAAATGACGATTTGGGAGGGCCTCGAGAAGCTAAACAGGCTCCTCGACGACAGCGACCCCGATACCGAGCTCTCGCAGATCGACCACGCTCTTCAAACGGCCGAAGCCATACGACGCGATGGCCAGCCACGGTGGATGCAGTTGGTGGGGTTGATCCACGATTTGGGCAAGCTCCTCTACTTTTTCGATCTGCAGGGCCAGTGGGACGTGGTGGGTGATACGTTTCCGGTGGGGTGCCGATACTCGCGGCGCATCATCTTCAGCGAGGCGTTTGAGAAGAACCCGGACTTTGCCAACCCGCTCTATAGCAGCAAGTTCGGCATCTACAGCAAGAACTGCGGCTTGGCGTCGGTGATGCTCTCGTGGGGCCACGACGAGTACATGTACCACGTGGCCAAGTCCAGCCTGACGCTTCCGGACGAGGCGTTGGCCATGATCCGCTACCACTCGTTCTATCCGTGGCACCAGGAGAATGCATACAAGTACTTGATGGACGAGAAGGACAAACGGGTACTTAAGTGGGTGCGGCTCTTCAACAAGTTTGACTTGTACTCTAAGGCCGACGAGCGCTATAATGTGCAGGAGCTCAAACCCTACTATTTGGACTTGATTGATGAGTTTTTCCCAGAGAGGGTGGTGGAGTTTTAACGAGCGACAAGAACGGGGTCCAAGCGAGGAGAAGCAGAGAGAAGGAGAGAGAGGGAGAGAGAGGGAGAGAGAAGGGAGCACCCCTGTCGATCATGGGCTGTGTTGATGACACTTGCTGAATCCTAGAACAGGCAGATGGTTTGGGCCCGCCAAACAGTACAGTCCAGAGTGTGTCTTGCCAAGATGCAGTGCCACCCACATGGCGACTGTCAAGTATTCCAGCGTTGAAACGTTGATCGCATCAGTTTCCCACAGTGCCAAGAGGGGAAATACACTGATACAAAGACACTGATACAAAGACACTGATACAAAGACACTGATACAAAGACACTGATACATTGGGTGATTCAAACATGATTTTCGGCTCGCTGGACAAAATCACGTACACTAAAGTACACCACACCACACCACACTGGACGACACCATACTCAAACTCGGATTTGCTTGCTCCAAATCGTTACCTTTCACCTTGGTTCATGATCTTTTGCTCAGGCTCATTGCCACAGGTACCAACAGTCTGCGTGATCATCACCAAGGGTCAATCAGTGTTGCTCCTCCAGGATTGGACCGTCCAGGTGACCATATGAGGAGTATCAAATGTTGGTATGAAGATGATTTCCCAGAAGGTGGCCACATTGCCGCGGGTCATCGACAACAGAGAGGGCCCGTCAGAAAGACCGGAAGTCACAGGATGTGGCACCACATCGGTTCCGCTGGATCGCAGTTCCAGTACAAATTCTATCCCAGGTGAACGAGCCGACCACAGACGACACCAGAGTGACCAGTCGGAATGAGGGGGATACTGATCGATTGGTTGGATCGAAGACCGATGCAAATGCAAAACCCAAGCTAAGGAGCCCATAAAGGTTACTTGCACGTGGACAAAGAAAGGTTTCTTGACCGGAACCCCGGCTTGCATAAGCAGTTCATCAACACTGCAACTGGCATTCTTGCGCTGGCCACGTACGCGAGGTGGAAGGTGACGTTTTTGGGCGTCCCACTTGCTTCTGAAGAAGCTTTGTCTCAGCAATTCCTGGACAATGTGTCCTCGGTTGATTTGAGGTACGCCAGACTCTCCAAATATGCACGATCCCTCGTTGTCTGACAGCGTACTCGTCCAGAAAATTGATTGTCCATAACTCTGCGAAGTACCCACATTTAGGTACTTGTTGAAAGGAACAATGCACTACACGGGCGTTTCAGAGTGCTTGTGTTAAAGCCCCCAACCATTTCGAGCGATAGTGGAACGGGAGTGAACTGCATGGCCATGAAGCAGGCAAGCAGGCAAGCAGGCAAGCAGGCAGGCAGGCAGGCAGGCAGGCAGGCAGGCATACAGGCAGGCATATTCATTTACAGACTGTGAATCTATAAATGGGGCTTGGGGAAAACGCCATTGCATAAGCAACTTTGGTTGAAAACTCCAGGTAGAGGGCGTTAAACTTGGCGCCAATCAATGCAGCAGCCGTTGCAACAAGGATTACTGCCCCATTTTGTGGAAAGGCTATTCCGTTTGAGGGCCGCCTCGCCACCACCTGGGCTCGGGGGGCCCCGGGCATTGGGCACATTCTCTTTTTGGGGCTGAATGTACACCTTCTTCGGCTTTTCACCACTTTTCGTTGGGGCCCTACCACATTTCGGGAAGTAACCTCATCTAAGGGATGCGGAATGCTCTGTGCTCCTATCGTGTCTTTCGCCACAACATTTCAAATTCACTGCACACTTGAGACCGACAAACAACCCCCCACATTTTTGGATATACTAGAGTTTTCGGGTTTCACTTGACCCTCTCGAGCCGACAGGGGCAGGTGTAAAATGTCAGGGTCCAATTCACAAGATTGGACTGAACCCAGTCTCAATAAAAGGCCATACATGCAGAAGCTCAAAAAACCGATGCGTCGAGCCTGGGCCCTCGAGATAGTCGATGCAAGTAAATATTACAACACGAGTGAATTGCCATACTGCTTGGTGTCACTACCCCGACCTTTTTTTTTGAGTCTTGCGCTGGCCACCCTGAGTCAATGAGCAGAAGACAGGAGTAGAGGGAGAGTAGAGAGTAGAGAGTAGAGAGTAGACAGGAGTAGACAGGAGTAGACAGGAGTAGACAGGAGTAGACAGGAGTAGACAGGAGTAGACAGGAGTAGACAGG
>NKZP01001341.1:0-23289 GCA_002370765.1 Metschnikowia similis
GCACTCCTGAGGTACGGGTCGTACCTCCCATGCATCAGCATCTCTGTACTGTGATGTACGGATGTATCTCACAGTGCAACAGGAGCTTCACGCGGTCACGTGCACGCATGCTTCCCCACAGCACGACGGATCCCTTGTCGAGGCTCCAGCCAGAGACCCCAAACACATGTCCCGTCCAGCAAGTTTTTACGAGCGGTACTACATCAACCGTGACACCACGGGGGTCATGAACAGGGGCTTCAACTTGTCGGTGCAGTTCGAGCAGCGGATCAGCGATGCGGTGCTTCTGAATGCGCTCAAGCGCTTGGTCCCCAGTCATTACTACTTCTACTCCAACGTGTTCCGGCACGAAACCGACGGCTCGAGTCTCTTGGAAGAGCAAAAGATGCAAGAGGACGCCAAGGCTGGCGGGACAAACTACCACGCCAGGCCCGTGCACCGGGTGTTGTACTCGGAGCTCGTGCAGAAGCGCACGGTGGAGCGGTTTGACGATGCGGTTTTCGAGGAGCTCTCGCGGGTCCGCATGCCGGTGAACGTGGAAAAGCCGACTTACTACTTGACGCTCTTGGAAGAAACCGCCTCGGGGGACCAGTTCTTGGTGTTCTCCTGCAACCACTTGTTTTTCGATGGCACGTCAGCAGTGCACTTTGTGGAGGATCTAGCGCGGCACATGTCCCGCGTGGCGGCCGAATCCGAGCCCGCGGAGGTTTTGTTTGAAAAGGCCACGGCCTTAGTGGCGGTGGAGCCGCCGGCGGAGCGCAAATGCAGTCTCTTTAGCTCTTCTCGGTGGTTCCAATGGCGGACCTTCTTGGAGCTCAGCATTCCGCGGTTCATTGTCAGGGTCTACCGGAGCTACTTGAGCCGCGCATACCCCAACTTTTTCCGGGACCCGGTTTTTGCGGTGGCCTCGTTCAGGAGCGGCAGCGACAGCCGGTTCTGCTTGATCAAGTACGATGCTTTTGACACCGGGCGCATCCTCCAGAAGTGTCGCCAGGAAGGAACCACGTTAACGGCGCGCATGGCTGCGTTATTTGCCAAGTGCGTGGAGGAGTCGTTCAAGCCGCATTTGGGGCCGTTTTCGTCCAGCGTGGAGATTGCCGTCAATGGCCGCCGGTTCTACCCGGACCTCGACCTCCGCTACGGGCTCTACATATCAGCGGCGACGACGTACCTTGCGCCTCGCACGAGTGTCCAGAGCGCGACCGCGGACGTGTCCAGCGCCTTGCGCCAGTGTTTGGACACGCGGCGTCCGTTCATGGTCACGGGCCTCTTGGGCCACGTGAACATCTGGAACTATGTGAAGAACAAGATCGCCCACGGCGAGCGCGGCACCATTGAAGTGTCGAACGTGGGGGTCGTGGCCACTGGCGTGCCTGGCTGGGAGCCGCGGCAGGTGTACTTCAGCCAAAGCGTCACGGACACGCACTTTGCGTGTTCGAGTGTGAGCACCAAGAACGGCGGGCTCAACATCATGGTGGCGTACCACAAACTGTTGGAGGCTTTTGAGTGGCGTGGCGAGAACTCGGCCCAGTCGTGTATTGCAGATTTCAGGGCCGCGTTGCTTTGTTGAGGACATGGCTGACGAAAAGCGGGGATTGGCAGAGATTGCCTGATTGGCAGAGTGCCTGGTCGCCAGAGATTGCCTGATTGGCAGAGTGCCTGGTCGCCAGAGATTGCCTGATTGGCAGAGTGCCTGGTCGCCAGAGATTGCCTGATTGCCAGAGNAGATTGCCTGATTGGCAGAGTGCCTGGTCGCCAGAGATTGCCTGATTGCCAGAGATTGCCTGGTCGCCAGAGATTGCCTGGTCGCCAGAGATTGCCAGATTGCCAGAGATTGCCAGATTGGCAGAGATCGCCAGATTGGCAGAGATTGCCAGGTCGCCAGAGACTACCAGGTCGCCAGAGACTACCTGGTCGCCAGAGAGTACCTGGTCGCCAGAGACTACCAGGTCGCCAGAGACTACCTGGTCGCCAGATTACTCCTTGGTGAGCCTATACTAAGACTGAGGTGACCCGTGACACTTCAATACGAGTCTTGATTCGCAACCTGGGTTCGGGGGATGTTGCAGAGGCCGGAATGGTGGCCTCTTTTGGTGACGCGCTATATTGCTTCAAACCAACAAGGCAGAATGATTCAGCCAGGGGCATAGCAACTGAAACAGCACTAGGAAATTGAACATCCAATCCAAAAACTGTTTTACAAGGGTACATGAAAACTTATCGCTACTAGGTCTGGATAGCTGGAAGGGAACATCCTTTGGAGTCTTGGCTCGTCGAATCTTGTTCTTTGATCTTGGTAGCACTTGTGAATCGTTTAGCATAACAATGTTCTTTTTCTTCAAGACAGATGGGTAAGATTCAGCAAAGTGTTTTTCAGAATACCCTCATGATGTTACTTTCACCACATGGTCCCTGATGAATCAAAAAATTGCATGATCTATTGCTACTTTGCTTCTATCACATGACACCCCGTTTCATGAAACCCTGCTGCATGAAACCCTGCTAAATGATTCCTGGCAATTTCGGGTCCAATCACGTTGTCCTGTTTCCTTGTTAACTGATCGCTGGTCAATTTATCGCATATCTATGGGTGACTTCGGACAGTCCCCGGGAAACTTGTCGGAAATTTGATTCAAGGGTGGATTTGAACCCAGGTTGGGACTCCATACCTACAGCTCAAACTTTGCCTTCACTCAACTGCGCCAAACTGGCACATAAAGGACGCTCGAGTGACTTACAAGCTACTCAGGGTCTCAACTGCGGGCTTAATATGCATCCCAAACCAGATTTATCATGTCAAAGGCCTTAGAGCTATGCGCTTTGTCTTGATGGCCGACTATAAAGGCCACTTGCGTACGGAATATGTCAGTGAAATCCAAGCACATGCAGTAGCGGCACGATTAGCCGTTATGTGTACGGCGGGAGAATTCGAACGCCTTTCGAATGATTGAAGACGTTTTTGTATTGGAACACAGGTTCTTGTTTCGGGATTTGATTCTTTAGATTACCCCTTCCCAGGCCAATTATCTGAGAGCGGTTCCTTGACGCCGAAATGGATGGGGTTCAAGCCATTGCGATCGTACTTGGCTTGTATGGAAAAGGGCTCTCTTACGGCCATGCAAACACTATGGATGGTTATCACTAAACAGGATCGAGAAGGGTCGAGAAGGGTCGAGGCGGGACGACGAACTAGTGATGGCTTGAGCGCAATTTTGGCTTTGAGGTCCCAAGACCCAAAACTCCAGTGGACGACTGCTTGAACGACATCTCCAGTGGACGATTGCTTGAACGACATCTCCAAAGTCATGTTGAGCTGTGTGCACACCATTCCACGCTCCTTGGTGAGCCGCTGGTGCCTGCAATTTTGCTCTAGCAACGGGAACTTGTCCAGAGTGAACTCACTGAGGCAATTCTTGTCTCATTTCTTTGGTTCATGTCGACTCTGACGCTCGCAAGCAATTCCGAAATGCCGCAAACGAGAACACCCCCTGTGTCTGCTGGACGCAAAGATGCATTTTCCATCACGTTTGGTAATTGCACGAAAGCACCCTGTGAAGAGTGTTTCTTCAGGGGCCTGCTATCAATTTGCGGGTGAAGATCAAGTACCCAACGGCAAGCAGGTACAGTCAAAAGACGAGGACCAGGGGACAAGAAACGGCCTACATGACAAGCACTCTACGCAGATGAGCAAAGGCTTTGGTTCGTTCAATGACCGTGTAATGTCCCAAAAAATGGCTGAAAAAAGCAACTGGTGCATGAAAGTTTCAAGCACAGGGGTTCTAGAGCAACTGGTGTATGAAAGTTTCAATGGGGTTCCAGAGCCCTTGAGCAATGAATCGGGTGTATGAGCATGGAACTGTGCATTGAACGCTGGAGATTGACTGAAGGAAAATGGTGGACTCATGGACACGAGAACGGCACGATTCGTTGGGGCCAATTTCGCAGCAGGGGAGGAACCCCGCTTGAGGGGCAGGTGAGGAACCCAGCCTGAGGGACAGGTGAGGAACCCAGCTTGAGGGGCAGGTGAGGAACCCAGCCTGAGTGGTAGGGGAGAAACCCAGCCTGAGTGGTGGGCTCTGGAATATTGGCCATGGCTACATGCGTCGATATCCCAACCCAAACTACAAAGCCGGTAAAAGTACCGACTCAGAGCATAGTGAGCTAATACATCGTGGCCAGGCATCATGGAAGGGTCACGCCTGGCTTGGACGCTCTACTCGGGAAGCATGTCGATGCCAGAGCAGCGCCAACGAGTGCTACTGTGGCAGGACCACTACGCGTACCGATTCGGCGTTCTTGACGGGCGGGAACTCACGTTCTTGACGGGCGAGAACTCACGTTCTTGACGGGCGAGAACTCACGTTCTTGACGGGCGGGAACTCACGTTCTTGACGGGACGCAAGCGACGCTTGGGTGTACAGTGCAATGGAGATGAGAGCATGAAGATTTGACTCGGCCGTGCTCATCCGACTCGGGCCTCGACACCCATATTTGCCATGCGGTAGCATTTTCAAGGTCTCATTTGCCGTGCAGTGACAGCGTTTTAATGCTGAACTCGCTGAAGACATCTACATGAACCAAGTTCCTGGATTCCCGCTAAAGCCAAAGAAAGGCGAGGCCAAGGTGAGGGAAATATGGATTGAAGCTCAAGAAGTCACCATACGCGCAAGCTCCTCCGTCTGAAGTCTATTGATCAATCATATATGAAGATGGGATTCAAAGCTATAAAGGAACCGTGCGTTCATATCAAACGAGCTGCAGACTCGTTGGTACTAATAGCGCTCTATGTTGATGTTCTAGTCCTAGGATGAAACATAGAATAGGTGTCAAAGACGAAGGCAATGCTAAGCGAGCGCTTCAAAATGAAGGATTTGGGAGAAACCGGGACATTTCTTGGTATTAGCATCAATGAGGGAAATGGTTATACAAAACTCCACTTACATGCTTACATCACCAGCTTTCTGCTGCATTTTTGGATGTCAAGGGATGGAGCAAAACAGTAGCAGCTGACAAAGGTTTTGACAAGATGTCAACTGCGGAAGACGAAGAGTCAGTTGATTCAACCGAATTTGGATCAATCGTTGGCAAGCTACAATAATGCCAATGCTGTTCGGTTCGATACAAGCTATGTGGTACTGAAACTCCCAGAAATCAAACTGACCCCAAAGTGAAACACATAAAGGCTGCAAAGAAAGTTGTGCGGTATTTGAGGGGAACATCAGCACTAGGACTACCATAACTCCGATTCCACTGCCACATTCGTGCAGACTCCGATTCCACTGCCACATTCGTGCAGAATCCGACGCCAGCTAAGCTTAACTAGATGAAAGACGTTCAGTTACTGGGTACGTCATAATGCATGGAGATTCACCCGTCGTGTGGAAGTCTAAATTACAATCCATGGTTGCAATCACTCTAGATTCAGAGTCGGTGGCACTTTGTGGAACAGCAGAATCATTACACAAATCCTTAGAGGAGTGTACAGAAAAGGAAAATCCAAGTATTCTGTGATAATCAAGCGCAATCACGACGATCCAAAGGAATAAGCATTACGCCGGATCAAATATATCGGTATCAATTGGAATTCGTCAGAGAATGTTATACATGGTGATATTAATTCGAGGCGTGGTCTCATTGCCACGTGGTGACAGTTTCAAGGCTTGGTCTCATTGTCACGCGGTGACAGTTTCAGGGCTTGGTCTCATTGCCACGCGGTGACAGTTTCAGGGCTTGGTCTCATTGCCACGCGGTGACAGTTTCAGGGCTTGGTCGCACATCGGGATATGGCTTTGGGTAATGGTCTAGTCCCCGGTGAGCCAATGGAGGCATTTCCCGAAAAGCACCACCACAACACCAATCTGATTTCTGTGGTCATTCTGGTCTGGGCCGAAATACGACTCCGAGCGGCTGGCGACGCCAGGCTTGAGGGCGCAGGGCGCAGGAGCTAGGCCAAGGAAAATCCGTGCCCCGCTTTGGCCCGTCTACTTTGGTGCTGTCCATCAAGGACAATTAATCAAGCTACACATGCTGAGCCGCCAATGATAAGGGGAAGCCATGACCAATGCTTAGAAACAACGACCAATGAACAACGACCAATGAACAACGACCAATGAACAACGACCAATGAACAACGACCAATGAACAACGACCAATCCTTAGAAAAGATGACCAATGCTTAGAAAAGATGACCAATGCTTAGAGCAATGACCGCGGAAAAGAGACAGATGTCCGGGACAAAACCGCATACACAGAAGGCCCAGAAGAGAGCCCCCGCCCCTAATTATCCAGCAGCAAGGGACAATCTGGCACAAGACGAAGGGGACTAGTGCAGGCGCGGTCACGTGCGGCAATAAGTCACAAGACCCTGGTCGTCTCGTTATTGGCGCGGCGCGTGCAATTAAGGCCACATGCACTCCCTCATAAGCCTCATACGCCCACGTGTGCGGCGGCCCAAACACCCTCTGCCCCGACGCCGAGGACGGGCCGGGGCCCGCCGCCCAGTACGCCGCCCACTATCCCGCCCAACACGCCGCCAGCCTCACCTAAGACCCCGCCAGCCCCGCCCTCTGCGGACACCTCGGCCTGTTGGCGCGGGCTCCATGGTCCGGGGCCTTGGAGCAGCGTGTTTAAACGTGGCGCGCACTACTAAACGTGGCGCGCACTACTAAACGTGGGGCGCACCTCTAAACGTGGGGCGCACTTAACGTGGTGCGCATCTCCAAAGTGCGTCTGGACCCATCCTTGGCGCACGTATATCTAGGCACAGGCCCCAGAATGAGATGCTTGACCCGAGACGCCTCTCGCCCGACTTTGGTCCATCCGCCGTTTGAATCTGGTTGAAGCCCCGACGCAGAACTCGAGCGCGACTCTGTTAAACCTGAGACCATCTGTCCAACCTGAGACCATCTGTCCAACCTGAGACCATCTGTCCAACCTGAGACCAATCTGTCAATCTTGTTCCAGCACACAACCCCCCTTCGCATCAAGTGCCAGCACGCCCATCCAAGTCCCCATGGCAACGTCTCCCCCGGTCAAAAGGACCAGCCACAGCAAAGCGCTCCCCCCGCCGCCGCGGCTCAAAACCACCATCATCCAACTCAACAAGGACATCGACCCCGACGACCACAACTACGAGGTGCTCTCCAACGACTACAACCAGTGCTCGAGCACCCTCGGCATCATGGAGGAGGCGCCCAAGAAGCGGCGCCGGCGCTCGTCTTTGTTCGTCGACAAGGACGAGATGGTGCGGCGCAAGGCCGAGACCAAACAGCTCCACTCCAGGATCGAGAAACGCCGCCGCATCAAGATCAACCGCGAGTTCGAGGCGCTCCAGTACCTCATTCCGGCGTGCCGCGCGTTGGACGGCCCCGCCAAGAAGATGGCGGCCCGCGGGGCCAGTGCCCGAGCTGACGGCTCCAAGGTCGACGGCTCCAAGGTCGACGGCTCCAAAGTCGACGGCATGTACAAGTTGACCATTCTCAAGACCTCCGTGGAGTACATCATGTACTTGCACCACATCATCCAGCAGCAGCACTGGATGCTCCGCCAAACGCGCCCCGACTATGACTATGACGTTTCTTTCTCTGAGGTTCCGTTGGACGTCAATCAGTACCGAAACATCGACCTCGACTATGTTTTCGGCCGCCGCGATGCCTTCCACGAAGACAAGGCCGCTGAGCAAGACGCTCCGCTTGCCGACCTGGGGCGGCTGTGCAGCTCGGTCAGTTTGGCGAGCCTGGCGGGTTTGGGATGTTCCGACAAGTGCAAGGGCTCGGAAAGCCCGGTGCAGGCGTCGCCGGTCCACAATGCGGCGTCAGTGTTGTCCCCGGCCCATAACGGAGCCTCGGCCGATTCTCTGGAGTTCAACGAGTCTCTGGGGTCCAACGAGTCTCTGGAGACCTACCAGTCCCTGGGGTCCAAAGAGTCTCTGGAGACCTACCAGTCCCTCGGGTCCAACAAGGCTCTGGGGTACCATTCCCTGGGGCACCAGTCCTTGGGGTATCCGTCCCTAGTGTCCATCCAGTCCCTGGGGTCCCCGGGGCACCAGTCCCTAGAGTCCTTCCAGCCCCTAGGGGCGGCCGAAGATGTCTCCTGGACACCCACTGTCACCCCGCTAATTGCAGGCAAGCGCAGTGGGGACCCTCGGAGTGAGGAAACCGGCTTCAGCTCCCATTTCGGGTTCCAGAGCCTGCGTCATGCCGAGCCGATGTCGTTGGAAGCGTCGCCCTTCACTATCCCCCTCAAGTCGCAAGCCAAAAGCGGCTTCCTTCTCCCGGACCCGGCGCTCGCCGTTGGCCTGGACACACGGGCCCCTCCCACGCGGGACCTCGGGCCAAGTGACGCGCACGGCCCCGCCGTACCCGGCGAGCTGCTCTATGTGCATTCGTTGCCCCGGAAGAAGTTTTTCAAGAGCGTTCCGCCCGCATCCAGCACCGTGATTAACGTTTACTCGGGCGAGCACCCCAGGGCGAACGAGGACCTCACCAGTGTGGCCGAGGCCTCGGAGGCGCTCTTGACGTTCCGGAAACCCAGCATTGAACGTCTTTTGAATTGATTCCCGGGTCTGTGGGGATGGAATTCTGCTTAGAAGAGGGAACCAAGGCTAGGTCGCCATGTTTTGCCACCCGTTGTTAAAAATTGAAAGTGATGAAATTGGTGGAATGGTGGAATGGTGGAATGGTGGAATGGTGGAATGGTGGAATGGTGGAATTTGTGGAATGGTGGAATTGGTGGAATTTGATCGCATAATGGTGAAGGCACATTTCTTGCAGCAACATGTCAAAGTAAAAAGAAAAAAAAAATGAACCATGCATTCACTGCAAAAGGAATGAATCGTCAATTGTTTTCATAGCACTTTATGTTGACGATTTACTTGTTGGGAACAAAATTGAGGACGTGTCTTGAACCAAGGAAATGTTGAGCAGACCTTCGAAATGAAGGATTTGGGAGAAGCCAAGAAATTTCCAGGCATAAACATCGAAGTGGGATACGGTGATACAAAAGTACATCTTACAGATTACATCGAAAAACTCTTATTGAATTACTCAATGATTTCAGATCGAGCAATCGGCCTACCTGCTGATCCAAAAGGATATGCTGACAGCACCAATGCTGAAGACGAGGAACCTTATGATAATCATACAAACCCAGGTTAGAGTGTCATCAAGGATGCCTCCTAGAACCAGACCCACTAATACTCATGTATCTAATGATGATGATGGAGAAGTCCACAACCATCTCCATGATGCAATGTCGGAGCTATCAGAGCGTGGACCACCACTGGACATTAGTCCATGGTTGCTCACTGGTCCGCCAGCACATCCATGTATGACGCAGATATGACGCAGATTAGGACTTATCCGATCTACAGGTTATTGGTGGAATCGGTGGAATTGGTGAAACGTGATGGTTCAAGGAGGTCACTACCCATGCGTCCCCAACTTGTATGGAAGAGCCCACGTGACTTTTCCGGCTCTGTTCAACCCTAGTTCAGACAATGGACTTCAGGAATGGTCCACCAGCCCAAACATTGGTTTTCCTGGGGTCCCTCCCTCGATCCCGTCGTGCCTTTTGACGGGAACATTGCTGCCCATGTGCAGGCGGCAAGTTTTAGTGCCATGGCGATTCGCCGGTGCTTTGGATTGGGGTTTTGCAATTGTCTTGGACAGGGACCCTGCTTGTCTTGGACAGGGACCCTGCTTGTCTTGGACAGGGACCCTGCTTGTCTTGGACAGGGACCCTGCTTGTCTTGGACAGAGACCCTGCTTGTCTTGGACAGAGACCGTTACTTCCTCTTGGACACCGTTACTTCCTCTTGGACAGAGACCGTTACTTCCTCTTGGACACCGTTACTTCCTCTTGGACACCGTTACTTCCTCTTGGACAGTGCTTGTCTTGGACAGACACCATTACTACTTCAAGGCTAGCATTGTTATTGGCTCATTCCTTGGTTGGCCTCGAGTGACTGTGCTTCAACGTCTGCTACAAGCCGTCTGTTGGATTCCAATCGGCCGGCTCTGGCTGATGATAAGATACCGGCGGACTGGTTCCGGCCAATGATGACGGGTTCTATGGTTCTGGGGGTTACTGCCCTGATGGACTAATCGACTGTTCCAGCCGTTACAAAGACGGCCACATACTCTGAAGTGTCAAGGAAACATTCATGTGACCATACGTTTCACCAATTTCGGTCTAGCGGCATTGTGTGAAAAGTCTCGCGTAAACAGGACGTTTCCTGTGATGATCAGTGTCTATCACATAAGCAGGACGTTTATTGTGGTGGTGTCTATTCACGGGGTATGCTTGTCGACGACCACCGTGCCAACAGGTGACATTTGGATGAAGTCTAGAAGGTGCCCAGAACCAGAAGCGTCTAGAAGGCAATCCAGAGAAATCTCCAATAGTCAAAATGCACCGCCTGTGGGGCACCGACAATCGGGGTAGACTGGCGAGCTTTGAAAGCTCTGTATAAGTATCCATGACTCTAATGACCATCACAATCACAACTCACCAACTCACCAACTCACCAACTCACCAACTCACCAACTCACCAACTCACCAACTCACCAACTCACCAACTCACCAACTCATCAACTCACCAACTCACCAACTCACCAACTCATCAACTCACCAAACTCATCAACTCACCAAACTCAGTATGCAAGTCCATATAATAACTTATGGTCCATACAATAACTTATGGTCCATACAATAACTTATGGTCCATACAATAACTTATGCAGCTGTTGGAGCATAATTTATGCAGGTGTTGGGGCACTCGGATGTTCAGACTTGGCTCAATAAAGACGCTGTGCCAACGGCATGGAATATCTGATCATGGAAGCAGAGGGGCACAGAGAAGCACAGGGAGCGCCGCTAAAGATTCAGAGACCATGAAATGCAGCATTAAAAGCAGCAGGGTAAAAGGAGTGTGCAGAATCTGTATCCACCGAAACAGCTTCTTCGTATTCATAATCACAGTCACCAAAGACGTCGTCCGTCAAGTAACACTTGCCAAAGCCTCCTGAGCCCTGCTATCCGTGGAGCATTCTGGATGAACTTCCGTCACCATTATCGTCGCTTGTCATTATCTCATTTCATTCATCATGGATCTTAAAGCATCCATTGGTCAATTCAGCTTTGCGTAGCCCCTCACTGGCCTGACTATTGGAATATCGCCGGATTTGCTTGCACAAACTCTTGGAAAGGTAGCTTTCTGCACACGTGATTCTCCCAGTTGACCCCGAGTCCGCTTGCAGGCCGTTTCCACCTGTCGTCTCTATACATCACTCTGCCACCAGCGAATGTAGCATTAGACATGCTTATGGTGGCCTCAGATGATCATTTGGCCCACCACTGAATCTTTTGTAGTTCCCACTCATAAATTCACTCGACTGGCCGTGCTTCGCTTTCCTGGAGCGCCCGGGGAGGTAAGGCTCTGCAATCCCTATGCCATGCTTGGTCAGGATGTAGGGCTGCTCTGGGGCTCCACAGTGGTCGACCTGTATAATCTATTCTTCTGGTACTTGGGAGCTCCGCCCTCCTGGAATGAGGTGGCTGTTGTTCTGGAATGTGGTGACTGCGCTCTTCTGAAACACTTCTGTCATCACTAGATCTTCGGGCAACCACTGTACCTCACCATACTCATGGCAGAATGTGTTCAGTGGGTGAGCACGGAGCCAGAATCGTCTTCTTTTATGGTAAGCTCTCTAGGAAGCTCTTATTAAACGCCAAGCATAGTGTCCAGAATCTGACCCGGGAGTGAGCATAGGGGCCCATAGAGCCTTCATTCCATCAATCTGGAATAATCCGAGTATGCCTGAGACCTTGGATAATTGGAGCATTGGCATTTGGAACACTGGCAATTGAAACACTGGCAATTGGAACACTGGCAATTGGAACACTGGCAATTGGAACACTGGCAATTGGAACACTGGCAATTGGAACACTGGCAATTAGAACACTGGCCAGAATTGGAAGTGGAATGAAAAGAAAAAAACTAGCATCAACTTTTCCACATGCTGCTGCGTGCACTCGGGCAAGCAGAGGGCACACCCGTGGGTATAATCGTTGTCGGGTTCAGCTGAGAGGGCCATGTTTATCGGTCTGGTGACTCTAGCTATTGTCGCCTGCACAAGGAAGCAGTGCATGATACTCGACGTAAGCTTTGATGGCATTGGGTGGTGGGAACAATAGCTTTGGCAATGACAATATCACAACAAGAGACAGCCGCAAAGACAACGGCTCGACACGAAAGACGTGAATTGGCATGACACAGGTGGCATTTCATTGCAGTTTCATGCTCTTTCATGCTCTTTCATTCTCTTTCATGCTCTTTCATGTTTCATTGCGCTTTCATTGAGCAATCTGATTATAGGGCCTTGGAGCTAGGCCAGTCCCGAACTAGGTGGTCTTTTCTAGTTCCAAGAGGTGACGTTCTCGAAGCCACTCCACATACTCATCTATCACACTGGGCCATGAGCTCATCTCGTCATACGCCCCGAAGTGGACAGCATCGGCCATAATCACCTCGCCCACGAACTTCAAAAACATCACCCAGAGATCCTTTGACACCGGCTTGTTCTCGGTGCGGACAAACTCATACCACTGCTCAAGCCGGGGCAAGGCGTCTGCAGCTGGCCAGTTCGCCAATGAGGACCGTTCGCCAAATAAAAGCCGCCAGTAGTCCGTAGCCTCGGACGGCGGTATGCTCTTGATGCGCAGGTCGCTCGACCGGATGAAATCAAAGCAATACCCGTAGAGCCGCTCAAATTCTCGGCTGTCCAGAAAAATCTGCTGGTGCCGTGCATCCACCACCTTTCTCATAGCACCCACCAGCGCCGGGCCCTCCAAAGCACCTTTCCAGTACGACATGAACTTGGGTCGCTCGAATTCCCCCATTCGTAAACTGCCCAAAAGGTATGCCACCGTCAAACTGCGCAGGTCCTCGGGCTCTAGCCCCAAGTCTTCGAGATACGCCAAGGTGCCATCCACGGAGATGCACTGGTCTGAATCCTGGTATTTGTTGAAAATCGCCACAAGCCCGGCGTCCTCACTTGCTGCTTTGGCGTTTAAGTAGGCGTCGGTTGCGCGGAAAAGGTCATACTGGTGCAGCTCAAGGACCCGCGTCGCTTCATTTTCGCTGGCGCCGGTGATCGTGCAGAACTGCCTTCGAAGCTCGGACCTTGGCGTCTTACATTGGTGGCGCTGGGTGGGGAGGCCGGGGTAGCTTACCATGTTAGGGCTCCAGGAGGAGCGAACACTACGCTAGTGCGGGCGGTCACGAGACGGCGAGGTGCATGGCGCTGGTCCCGTGACATCTACGCGACGTGCCAACCGCCCATCAGTGGTCCCACCCATGAACCTCCTCTTCTTCTGCCGCCATGAACCTCCTCCCCTTATCGCGTGCCACCGTCGACAAGGTTTTCCCTGCACAAACGCTCTCTGACTTGATTGATGAGCCTCATGACTTTGAAAACGACTTCCACGTGCTTTTGGACTACTTGCAGCCGTACTATGACCCTCAGCCCGTGGCAGAGCCGCTGCCCCGGGTCCGTGCCGCGGCCAGGCGTTGCTTGAAGGATCCCGGGCACCACGGAGACTTTGTCCAGCTCTTTTTGAACACCGTCCGCGGTCAGTTCCACACCCAATTCCGGGACTTGTGCCTTTCGGCTCCGCTAGGGCAAGTGGCCATGCAGGTGCTGCGACTCCGGGAGTACTATGCCCGCAAAACCGCCGTACTCAGTCTTTCGGTGTTGGCGTCGGAGCAACTACAAAGGGGCATCAATGGCTTCTTCATGCAATATTTGCACACGCCGCGGCTTCTTGCCGAGCTCGAGAACTTGGCTGCACACACGCTCTCAAAGGTGGGGAGCGTCAAAGCCGCTGCCTTGGACTTGGTGCCACCGCTGGCTCCTGCTGCTGGCGGCCCGCCTCGATCAATCACCACACTCAAGATTTTGGCCACCGTGGGCATGGCTGAGACCATCCAGAATATTGTGGTGCGCCATGCCACGGCGAAGCTCCTGTCGTACGTACACGAGCAATGTGCTGGGGTGTGGGACCGAGATTTCCTGGCTCACATCCAGAACTGGGTCAATGAGAGCTTGGCGCCGGTGTTTGAGATGGCATGCAGCACGCGAGGCCATTTCACGGAAGAGTTGGTTTCCATAGCTCGAGACGAACTCATTCTCCTCCGCATTGGCGAGATCTTCTCCATGGTCAAGGCCTTCCCTCGCCTGGAGCCGTCTCTTCTGGAGCTCCACCGGTGTCTCGTGCAGGCACAGAACCCCCTGCACAGAAGCCGGCTCGTGGAGCTGTTCGTGGGACTCGGCCAGCGGTTTCTCCTTAATTCCGCGTCTAATACCGTGGAGATTATACTCGTCTACACAAAGACGCTCAAGGCATTTTTGCTTGTGGATCCCACGGGAGTCTTGCTCGATAAGGTGGCGCGTCCCATGCGCAGGTACTTGAAGAGTCGGACGGACCTAGTATCGCAGCTAGTGCGGGCCATGTTGGATCGCAACCCACAAACAAACCGCTTGGTGGAGTTGGCCGACGCCGTCTTCACGCTGTCGAATCAGAACCTCCCTTTCGTTGATGACTTATCGGACCGAGACTGGTGCCCGGATCCGATCGACGCCCTTCCCGACTTTAGAAAACGAACCGTGCTCGACGTCGTGCAGGCTCTCACCTCCATCTTGCCGCTGACGTCGGTTTTCGTGGATGAGTTCACCACTCTTTTTGGTGACCGGCTCCTTCAGTCCGACAAGTATACACCGCGGAGTATTCTTGAGTATGTCCACCACCTCAAAGCCCGTTTTGGCGACGGAGAATTTGCCACGTTGGATGTGATGATCCGCGACATCGAAAAGAGCTTGCAATTCAACGACACGCTCCGCAACATGGCCTTTTTTGCCCCAAACTCCGTGCCTTTAACGATGTCGGTGCTCTCCAAGATGTACTGGCCTAGTGTTCACGAAACACTCTCGGAAAATGACTTCTTCCCTGTCCCTGTCGAAGCCGAGTTCGTTGCTTATTCAAAAAAGTACACGGAACTCAACAAGGGCCGCACCCTTAGCCTCATTCCGTCGTTGGGCACGGTGAAGTTGGAGATCTATGTGCACTCCTCCCCGAAGGAGTACGTGGTGACTCCTGCCCAGGCCAAAGTGATTGAAGTTTTTGACGATGACATGGACCCAATGTCCTTGGACACAGTGTCCATGCTGTGCTCTATGCCGTCTTATGTGGTGTCCCAGGCGTTGAAGTTTTGGGTGCAAGAGGGCGTGCTTACACAGGAAGGAAATACGTACAAGGCAGCAGCTTAGTTCAGAAGATGAGGCTTGTCCGATTTTGCTGATCCGCCCAACCGCGCGGCAGTTAATTCAGAAACAACTCGCTGCCGGGAAGCACAGCTGTGCACTAGCGGGTTCACGACGGCGCAAACCGATTAGTTCTTAGCTGCTGGCAGTCGAGAACTTAGGGCAATTTGATGCGCAGTTCATGGCCTGCTTGCCCTGACAGAACTCCCAAATGTGGACTATTTTAGTGGTTTGTGCGGCGAAAATCTAAAATACTTCAATTAATGTTACATATTCAAGTGGTTTTAAGGGCAAGGTGAACCAATTGGTTCAGATTTTGAACAGACCATGGCCAGTTTCAGACCATGGCCAGTTTCAAACCACGGTTGAGACCACGGGCATTCTTAGACCGCGGCCAGTTTAGACCGCGGCCAGCTTAGACCACGGTCAGCATTTATAGTGAGCGAGTCACCTGGGCCCCTCGCAAGCCATGTTTGAGTAAAGCTTTTGCTTCCTTGTATAGATGGCCAGCAACTTACCTTTGACCCGTGCGAGGTGTTGTGCTTGCTGTGCCAAGTCTAAAGCAAGCCCTGGAAATGAAAGTCGCCAGTGCCTGGACTATGGTCATTGCCTGGAACTTCACTCCACTCGCCTGCACGCATGAGGTGGATATCAGAGAAATTCACTTTGCAAGACCATAATGTCAGCACATCGCCAAGTTTTCAATCCGCTAGTCCATAGAAATCAGGCCAAAAGAGTCCCTGGCATTCCCCGCATTCTCAGAGCCTTGTTGGTCTCTAAAACCCAACCCCACTCAGTTAATATTGCCATTGACTGCCTTGACAATGTCCACGCCTGAAACCTTTTGGTTATACAGCGAGCTGGGCTGCCACTTGCGCATGGTACGCACTTCGTCCATGGCATAACCCGGCACACGCACGTTCCAGTTGCGCTCGAGGTGAAGCTGCACGTCCCGAACGTCAATGGAGTCTGTCTTGCGGTGCTTGGCCAACCGGCAGGCAAACGTGGTCACGGAGCTCACAAACTCGTCGGCTAGGTCAAGAAGCAACTCCTCCACATCGCCATCAATGGTGGTCTTTCCATCGCCCTCATCGGCCCCGATGGTATTGACCAACTCCGTAAGCTTCCGTTTGGTGAGCACTCGGCCGCTATTGTCCTGAATTGGCCCAGTGGATGCAACATCGAACGTAGGCATCCGCATGACCGCCGGCGAGTTGATCACCTGACCTAGGCCCGAGGTGCTACCTCCGGTGAGCGTGGGGCGCACGCTGTTTTGGCCTGGCTTCAACGTGATCGGGTTGTGCGGCTTCACGTTGAGCGTGCTCAGGATCGGCATCGAAGGCACGCTGGGCTTGGTCACCAGCGACACATTGACTCCGCCCACAATCGGGGTATTCGCGCTGAGCGCCAGGCTCTTGGCGCCCGAGGTGGCGGTGCTGGACTCGTTCATTGCGCTGCTCGGGTTGTCTGAATTCTGGGCATTGGCGTTGGTAGCTGCAAGCAGCGCATTGGTGACGTTGGGCGTGACCGACGAGTTGACGTTATTGGCCATGTTTGCCGTGCTAGACATGCTACCGGCACTGTTGGTGCCGTTGTTCACAGCGCTAGGTGCAGCACTGGGCGTAGACGGACCCAGCGAGGCTCTGATTTGGTCCCCGAGCTGATGCCTCATGTAGAGCGCGAACTTGGAGTACTGTCCGTACTTCAAGCGGAGCTCCTGAAGCTGGTTGTCGATCTGTGTGGACTCCTCGGGCTTCATGTCGGGTCTTTTGGTGGCCTCAAGCGTGCGGATTCGCCGCTCCAAGTCCTGAAGCCGACTCCTAACCTGGTTGTACTTGTCCAAGGTGACTCCCGCACTGACAACAGGCTGAGCAGGCTCCAGAGCAGACGGTCCTCCCGCGGCGGCGGCCACGTTCCCACCGTTAGGAAAATTGCCGGTGCCATTATTGCTGTTGGGGAAGTTGGCGGCCCCATTGTTGCTGTTGGCGAAGCTGTTGTTGTTGTTGTTGTTGTTGTTTTTGGGGGCCAGAGAGGTTGCAATTGCAGGGTTCCCGCCCACACTGCCCTGGTTAGCCGCCATGTCGCCTTGGACATTGTTCATGGGATTGATGCCGGAGTTGGAAGGCATTTGGCTGGCGCCATTAGCAGATGCACTGCCGCCTGGGGCAGTACCAGCTCCATGAGCCGAGGAAGAGCCCGAATTGAGCCGCGAAGCTGCTGCTCGCTGTTGCTGCTGCTGTCTATAGTTGACGAGCACCTGCTTGATTTGCTCTGCACGGGCATAATGTTGCCTTGCTGTTGCAGTGTCAGCGCCGGCGGCTTTGGCCTGCGCAAGCTCCTCCTTGAGCGCTTCCAAGAGACGCGTGGCTTGTGCAGGTTGGATCATCTGGATCATGTTTTGCTGGCTTGCAGACGTCTGCGAGGGGGGGTTGCCCAGGTTCTGACTCATGACGCTAGATGGCACGCTTGTGTTGGGCTTGTCAAATGTACGATCCAAGTGCACGGGTGCGCGCACACCCGTGCCTCCCGCGGCACTATAAAGCGCTCCGAGTCCGTGCTCCGGATGCATCTCCACTGTCTGTCAAGGGGATGACTCACCGGTTGGAACGATTGGGCGTATCGGCCTAGAAGCTGCTGAATATCGGCATCCCTTGAAGATTCCTGGTCCCGGACATCCGCTAGTCATTGGTGGCATCCGCTAGTCATTGGTGGGAGCGTGTGCCGACCCCTTGATTCCTCCTTCAGTCATTTGCGGAGGCACAAAGGCCAACAGATCGGACGTTATGAAAGGCAGCTAGCGGTGCTGACATGAAGGTGCATGAGGGATATCAAATCTTTTTCCCAGTCCTAGTCCCCTGGTGACAAACCAGCAGGATTCCGATGGGTGCTAGCCATTAAAGATGACAACGAATACAAAGCGAGAGTGGCCGCAGAGGGGTACAAGCGTAGGACTTTACTCTCCGCTGCTGGCTATACCTGTATCTCTTGGTGCCGGTTACAGCATTTGAGCCCCTGACGTCACTAGCTAATAGCTGAGCTCTTGCCGACCACATCCCTCAGTTTAGCTATGTTCAAACGGGGAAGACGGAATGACTGAAATGAATACTCATGACCCTTACTTATCAATGGCGATGGAAAATGGTCCCAGCTACCTGAGAGTGTATGATTACGCTGAAGTGACTATGTCCTGGTCCAGTGCTTTCGACTGTGCCATTCATTCAGGCTTGCACTGATTCTCGAAATTCAGCAAGGAAAGAGTTGAACCGTTTGAGCAGGAGTACCTATGGTTGTATTGAACCAGACGTGTTTGAGAGGTGCTCTGCCCTCTGACGTGCGTGAAACTGCCGGACAGCTTCGAACGATCTTTACAGTGTGGAGGAGAAAGCTATGAAACTTGCTAAGAGACCTGGTTACTGATGTCTTCAGAAGATGGCTTGCGTTAATAAAACTCGACGACCCCCGGATTGTTGGCCGAAGTAGTCCTAGCAAGGAGATGTGGCAATATTATGTTTGCATGGCTGCACATTGCCCGAGAACGCCGGCTCGGATCTCAGAACCGGTGCGTCCCAGGATTAAGAGAATTCTTATACTTGGTTTGCCTTTTCACTAAAGGACATCACGCTGAGCTGATTATCGAGTCCATTAAAAGGGTTTGGAGAAAAGCGACTTCAGTTTCCCGAAAAAGGCTGGCCACAATTCACTTGTGACAGGCTTTGCCTCAAGGTGAGATCACGCATTGATAAGCATCATCAAGAAACGGGCATTATGGCAGGAACATCGATGCACGTGGGAACTCCCACAAAAGATCTTTTGTCTTGTTCCAAACCACAACTTTGAAGGATAGTTGATATCAAGATGCTATGCAAGAAGGTACAATCAAGTCAAGAAGCTCTTTACATCAGATGAATAACAAGCTTCATAACAAGGCCTGATCTAATCATATGATTAATACAGGAATCATTGGCATAATAGTTGCTGCATCGATTACAAGCTACCATTCCGGATGATATGTACGTGACAGCCTTATTACCATATTCGAGCTTGTTCCGTTGTGGGTATTCTGAGATGAAGGTCATGCCAGCTTCCACCTTAACGCATGATTTGTCCTATTATTGAGATGATGACATTTAACCTCATTGTTGTATAATTGCCCATCACACAATGGATGTGTATAATCACGTGTACTCCCGCACGCAGAACCTCTTTCAACTCCTGAATCACCAGCAACTATGACTATCTACGCCTTATGGCATTGAATGATACCGTCGTCTAAAGATTTTCTTGATCAGAATCAAAGCCTGCTAGCTCCACCGCGGGTAGTGTGCTACCCATGCTTACACTAGTGGCGTGGCTGCATAGCGCAGGCGTCGATAACCCAACAGAGGCGTGTCCGAGTGCGCCGTCCACCTTCGAAATACAGCCGTGGTTCCCTTGGACGCAGGCTCGCCGCAGATCCCCTTTTCGGCTAAACGAACCTCATCGGGAGCTTTCGGCCGCAAAAGACCAGCCGTCGTAAGGTGGCTGGCTTTTCCAGCGGGCAGAAGCCCGTGAGTATTGGCGAACCCCTTGCGTCAAGGATCATCAACGAGTACATTTCTCTCGGGACCAGACGTTATCGGAGAATCTCACAGCCTGTCCCATTAGTGTTATTTCTGATACTTGATACACCCCGTTTCAGAAGACTCATTTTCGAAACCGATATTCAGCTACTAAACAAGAAGAGACCAATAAGCCAGAAACCAGACCTCCTGTTTGAGGCACCTTCGATGGATGCTGGCTCAGGATTCCATAAACAAACCGGTTTCTCGTTGCAATATTCCCAACATCAATTATATTCTTTCCAACTATGGAGCACCGTCTTCAGTGTCCAACTTTATCTCCCACTTGTTTTAAGATCATGCAACTATACAATCAAACAGACGTCTACACGTATGATAATGCGTACTGTGTATTGCACCAGGCCATCCGTGCTCCACCGAGCTTGAATGGTCCAGCAGTACGAACCACTGCTTTCCATTCCCGAATTTGCCCTACCGGCCAAGAAGCCACCTTGGGTTCTGGGTCGAAAACCCGGAAATTCCCACTGGAGCCGACCGAGGGCTGAAAGTCCTTCCTTTTTGTTGCAGGAACGCCTAAGCCTGTTCCTGCCAAGCCTGCCAAACCGGCAAAGCTGGCATAGGCAACCACGGCCCACTCCCAAACCGTGCCTGCGCCAACCTGGACCACGACCGAGAATAAACGCCTCTTTGCGAGCGGCAGAAACCACTACCAGATGCGATCCAAGTCAATGTCGCAGTCAACGTCGCAGTCAACGTCGCTTTGGGCACGAGTTCCAAGGCCAATCGTGCCCCAGGCGATCCTAACGCCTCGTATCATTAACATTGCCGATTCATCTCTTCCGTGGCGTTGCAATGTGCCTCGGAGTTCACCTCGTTCCCTAACCCAGCCACCTCTTGGTGAAGTTTCAACCTCGTGTGAGATTACCGGTCCCTATTAGAAGAGTTAACCAACACCCACCATTTATCGAGTTGAATTGGAAAAATTTTGATATCAGCAGAAGAATTAGTCCAGGCGACTCCAGTCGAATACCCATGGAATATAGAAGAATTTGGAAAGACAACTCGAAGAAGATGACAGAGTCCACCTCAGTGGAGTAACACTTCACTCTACCAGAGGACATGAAGAACCTGGCTTTGATGAGGAAACACTCAGCATAAGAGAAAGCAACGCACTATAAACACCAAGAAACCCGCGTGGCCTTAGGATTCAAGATCCTCAGGGTATACAAGACGAAGAAAGGGAGATAGTGAACGAAACCTTAGCGGAAGAAAATACTTGAGGACAAGTATTAATCTAAAAGGAGGAGGATGTTAGACGTGAGAACTCCCATTCCCTTATACCGGAACAACTCACTGAATCATGTGGAAGATGAGAACGAGAGAACGACAAGTCGTGGTGCAAAGATCTCCCTGAGGCATGACAGCAACTATCCACAGTTGTGGCTACTATCCACAAAGGTGAACAGCAAACGATTCAATGACGCTAACAGCAAACAGCAATTGTGGCTGTTCAGTCACAGAGCAATAGCAATGTTGTGCAACGGACTATATAGTGATGGCCACTGAAGCACCGTGTTGGAAAGAATAAGAACTCCATTGCATAGGCAACTCCATACGAACAAGAAGAATATTCGACACCGATACAACAAGCACCTTGAACAGTCTATCCCTGATTACATCTGATTGGCTGAGCTCTACTATCCTTAGTAGCCATCAGAACATCCCGGTTCCATCGATAACCATTGACGGTAACGTTCCTGAAACGATCCAGAACCTTCGACAAGCAGTTAGAAGCTTAGGTCCTATTGCGAATACAGGCTTAACGTCCCAGTTCTCATAATAATCCATTATGTTAAAATACACAGAGCTCAAGAGTCAGAGATGTTTAGAAGAGAATGGTGTAAAACCTCCATGAGTCAAGGCCTGGACCCCCGACTTGCGCCTTCCTTCGAAGCGGCTTTTCAAAATACTGAGTGAAGGCCTAGAAGAAGAAATTAGCTCATTCAAGTGCGCGTTTGTGGCGGACAAATTACTAACGGCATTTTTTCTTCCCTATTTGATTCGTTATGTTATCGGATAATTGGACAACGTTTGCCGAGTAAATCCGATAACATTTCACGAACATGCTCAATACCATTCAGTTTCTGTTACTCTTCGCATTCACATATCCCAACAATATTTATTGACCGGATCATCAACTTGGCTCTTGGCGCCAAGTATTCACAAGGCCTACTTGCTATTAGAAATCGGATATATAACCGCAAAGATTAGAAGAGGCGAAAATCAATTGGGCTCGAGGGTCAAAAGAAGTTATCCTATACAATAAGGTATTTACGTCCGTGTATTTAGCGGAATGTTCATTTTCAGCTATTGAGCAAAAGGCTGAATTCTTTTTTCTTTACATGTTTATTCACAGACCATGAATCTAATGTGGGGCTTGAAAACCGCCACTGCAAAGCAACATTGGTTAAAAATTCCAAGTAGGGTTTAAGCTGGGTGCAAAAGTGCAGTCGCGGCTGCGAAAAGGGTTAGTGGTGTCAGGAGCAACATCGATGTGGCAGGCTGAAAAGGACCAATCTTCAGCTGTGCAATGTAGTTTTGTACGCGGCGAGTCCATTAGTCTGTCGTTCACCAGGATCCACAAGAGCTGGAACTGGGGTGTTCAGTTCCCTGAGAAAGACCCCAATGATAGTCCAAAAAGGCAGATAGCAGACAGATTGCAGACAGAGGCAGATAGTAGACAGATAGGCAGATAGTAGACAGATAGGCAGATGGCGGACAGATTGGCAGATAGCCGACAGATAGGCCGGCAGCATAGTGTTCTTGAAACCCCCAGGACTACCCCGTATATGTTAAGTAAAGTCAGTTAAAAAGGCTAAAAATAAAATATAATAATAATAAGATAAATTTATATAAGGAGTATAAAATAAAATATATAATAAAATATTATAATTATAAATACTTAAATTTTTCTTGATATGTATAAAAGTCACCATACAAATTCTAAAAAAAAAGGGAAAAAAGGGATAAAAAGTTTTCGACACGACAAGAAAAAAAATTATGTGATGAGATAGCAAAAATTTAATGATTAGGAAAATTTTAGTATTGGATAAGGACATAAGTATTTTACATTTTAAGGGGAAAATGTAGCATTTTATTGTATAAATATTTTGATGTAGGAGATAGTGGTATCACATTACAGGTATTGATGAAGTTCAAGGGAAAATGTAGCATTTTTTTGTATAAATGTTTTGATGTACGAGAATACCAAAGGAGGCAATGGCTTTTTTGCAACGATTTGATGTCCCAAAGACCAGTATCATCGTTTGTTGTAGCTAATCTGAACTCAGATTGCCAGTGTCTTTCGATATAAACGACCAGGGTATTCTTGAGATGCAAGTCAGATAAAT
>NKZP01001343.1:0-11515 GCA_002370765.1 Metschnikowia similis
CCTGCCCGCATGGATCGGTGGTCTGTTAGGTCTACCTACATATCCCTGTATAGCAATATACTAAAACGAGTTGAAAGGTTCGGCATGTCCATGTCAATCCACATGTAATCGTGACAATCGCCATGACTCAATCTCCCTCAACTCCTTCCACTAATTGAAATCCATATGTTCCTGAACAACTTGAAGTCGCTTCAACATCTTGAAATCTTCTTGCACATGCTTGATTCAGTCTGAATCCACCATCCCACTTTAAATTCAACTTCTCCTTCGTGACACCACCTTAAATTCAACTTCTCCTTCGTGACACCACCGTAAAATCATGCAATCTGCTCGAAATCAAAGTCAATCCTGAGTACAACGGTAGGTTCACTGTCCCAGTGCTTTGGAACAAGAAACTCCAGACCATTGTCAGCAATGAGAGCAATGAAATCTTGCGCCTGTTGAATACGGGGTTCAATTCAGTGATAGACTCTCTGCATGCCGAAATAGATGTCTATGCAGAAAGCTTGAGAAATGATATCGAGGTCGTTTCCGCTACTATGATTTGGTGCGGGAGAAACTTAAGAATAATGAGACCTTCAGCCAGTGATATTGTTCAAAGCCTCACCAGAGCTGCGGAGATTCAAGTGGCAAACAGTGGTTTCATTCATCACCTTGATCCAGGCAAGCGGAGCTTGCTAAACACCGAGTAGAACAAGTTGACGTATACATTCTCGGAGAGCCTTTCTATGCCCCAACAGAACCTCCGGGATACGTTTCATGAAAAATATCTATAGTTGTCTTCTCATTGACCTCAGCGATTTTCGCCCCGGTTTGATGTATGAACAGTCCATTGCTTGTGGCAACAGCGGCAATGACCCTCAAGCACGCATAGTATGGGCCTTAACTAAAGGCCGTCATGTTCAGTGTCTTTAACTTGGCCCATTATATGCCCCGAGTCGTGATTTGTATGTGCCATCAATCCTTATCGTGGGAATCCAACCTATAGATTGAGCACCCTTGTGAAAGATGACTGGAGGGGATGTCCCATTTTTCTCGTGCGCATCCAGATTCTTTTCGACAAGTGACATGCGTCTTTTCTGGTGTCCGCCATCTTCCCCTTGTAAGGGTCAGAGGTGTACTAGGCGGTAAAGCTTAGGAACTTTGACTGGGTACTTGAACAAGCTCCAAGGATCACATGGATAGTGCGTTAAAACGGACCACGTATTGCTGTTCTGTTTGCTTCTGCCTTTTTCTTCGGCTCTGTTCCTTCTGTTGTCTTAATATGCTTCACTCCATTACTCTGTGAGATCAAAACCCTTCTGGTCTACAGGCCTCCTATATCATATTCCTATATGCATTACTCGTCATCAAATCCCGACAACGTTGGGTGTCTGGCCCGCGTGGGAAGCGGAAAACATTAGGAATAGGCTGGTGGTTAGCATACACATATTTCTCCCGCAAAGGTGTGGCCAAAAGAAGCAACGGAGCTGCAAAGCCCATAGCCACCGAAAACGTCAAGTGAGGCTTGGTATGTGCATGGTAGCGGAACCATGGAATCCAGGGTGCGCTTTGGCGTCACTCTCAAGACCAGAGACCTTTCATCTAGAAGCGTTTTAGCGGGCACTAGCTCATTTCCACTTATCGAGGCACCACAATCTATTCTCATGGTCAACAGAGACCGGGCCCATCTCGATTGAGTTTCTCAAGACCGACGTCGACACCAGAATGAACAATTGTGTGCTTAAGCTCGAACAAAAAGTGCTTTCTGGCATAAGTTCACAGAGGGAGGAGGTCAAGAACTTGATGGACATTGCACACGAACACGCCGGTGAATTCGTTGAGAATATTCTCCGTTCCTTTGAGGGCATCAGTTCCACCGGTGAAAGATGTATCTCATTGATCAACCGCTTGCAAGCTTTGGCAAATCNCACCGGTGAAAGATGTATCTCATTGATCAACCGCTTGCAAGCTTTGGCAAATCGCTACATGGTACTCAATGACGACTTGTTCCGGCGCTCACTTAACCAATGATATCCTTTGCCCAGGCTCTTGGAGACCCTTGTCAATGACTGCACCGAGTTACAGGAGGAGATTGCCGATTTCCAGAAGGGCTTTGACCGGCGCCACGCTTATATGCAGAGACACGTGGATGGCTTGGTTTCCCCCGCCAACGATTGTCTTATATAGCCCAGTGCCAGAGTATTGTGCATGCTGGGTACCCACTGGATGGAGATGGCTTGCATGGTTCCTCTTCTGAGATTG
Source organism: Metschnikowia similis (assembly GCA_002370765.1). Lineage (NCBI taxonomy): Eukaryota > Fungi > Ascomycota > Pichiomycetes > Serinales > Metschnikowiaceae > Metschnikowia > Metschnikowia similis. The sequence continues at coordinate 2,245 of NKZP01001343.1, forward strand.
GGTGGAATGAGCAGTACACCAGGAATCTCCAATTTCTCCACAACTTAAAGGCGAAGCGCATCTTTCGATTTTGGGTGGGCGACTTTGACAAGATGCACACCAACTCACGGAACGTGCTGGAAGTGGGTGAAGACTTGTTGAGGGAAAGTGAGGCTAGCTTCTAGAGGTGGGTCCAACCTATTAGTGCCCAGCTTTACATACGTAGTAGTTTTGCTATTCTTCTTGATAAATAGATTAATGTTGCACCATATGCCTACCCAATAAGAAAGCAAAAATTGCCGTGACAGACTCAGTAAATGGGCCTTTGAATGAGTTCGGCAACTATTAGGCTAGTGACTGCTGACATTGCTGTAACTGCGCATTAGGCCCTCGTACGAAGACAAAGGCACTGCGACATTTCCGTTCCCGATTCAGTCAGCTTCAGTACACTTGCACCAAGTTGAAATCACCTGGAGCCGACGTATCCAACTTCCTCGCCGTCACTTTCCTCGCCGTCACTTTCCTCACCGTCACTTTCCTCACCGTCAACTTCTCCGTGATTCCACCATAACGACATGGAACCTTTTCAAAATCAACCTAATTCCATTCCTCACCATCAACTTCTTCTCCATGACACCACCATAAACAACACGGAATTTGCTTGAAATCGAGTCCCTCCCAATAAGTTCACTTGAAAACACTTGTATCAACTCGAATTTGACTTGAATCAGCTTCTTCTTAGTCAATTTCCTCATCATCAACCTCACCTTCAACCTCACCTTCGTGACACCACCTTCACGCAACAACATTCCAGCTATAATTCAACATTCAGCATTCAGCATTCTGGAGCCGCTCTCAGTGTCTTTGCTGACTGATGGGTGTGAGGCCTGCCGACGGATTATTCTCTAGTTCCAAAATCACTTGCCCAGCTGTGCATTGATCCATAAGAAAGTGTCAGTTCACCCTAGCCTTTTCAATTCCCGATTTCCCGACATTTCCCGACAGTCCCCGACATTTCCCGACATTTCCCGAGACTTCCTGACACTTCTTCAGATCTCTCCAAGAGGAGGAGGATATGACCCCCGAGGACTCTCTAGACCTCTTAACTAGAGAATCTTGGACAAACACTTGGCAAGAACAAAAAGGCGACTAGCAGGATCAGCGGGACGATTGGTGCTGACATGACATGTTTGAGGCCCTGGGAGTCTTCCGTAAGGGTGATCTCGTATAGTTTCTCGCATAGATGCATATAAAAATAGCTTCAAATCCGGCCGACCGAGCAGGAAGATTCGCCGGGTTGGTTTCTGATTTTCCCGAAAGTTGATTTTTCGGCTTCTTTCTCACGTTCCTCCTTGAAAACCTCTTTCTTTGGTTTGGCTTGTTCCAGATGTCTTATCACAAGTTCGTGATGCAGTATGACTTGCGAAACATGTCCGTAGAAGAAAAGGTAAATTGAGAAGAAAAGGTAATTGATAGTTGGGAGAATCCAAACTCTGAGAGTTTCAACACTGCCTTCTCCAAATCAGGCAAAACAGCTTGAATGTCGCTGGAAACATAGTTTTTGAGACAATGACGGGAAAATTCCTTTAAAGCATTTGGAGAGGGAGAAGATTTTCCTGGAACAACCAGAGAAGAAAAAAACTTGACCACTGCGGGAACATGGGTACTTAAATGGTCGAAAAGAGAGGGGTGGGTGGGTAGCAAGTCATGCACGGCATCCGAAAGAACACCCAAAAATAGATTGGCGGCCGAGGGTGATTTGCACTCGAGGAAATCCGCACGCAATGGTCAATGTAAGCCTTCTGATGTCGCAAACCAGAATGCATGATGAAGGTTGCCCTTCAAGAGGCGATATCAAGGTGCGAATCGGGGCGCACGACAAACCAAGACACCTTTCGGGGTCTCATACCTAAAAGACTGTGTGTCATTAGCATGGGTTTGAAGGGCCCAGCCGAAGCATTGTGAATATTTTGGCGTTGCGACCGATAGTTGTGATCACGCCGTTTCTTCTCTCGCACACACCGGAGCAGGCCAATTCTCAGCACAAAAGTCATATGGTACGTAAAATCCGCTCGAAGAAGTACACCATGCTGTCTTTGTATTTCTCAACAGGAAAGCTAGGTGGATGGGCGGAGCCCTTCCTGGAACTCCCGACACTCAAGCAAATTCGCAGTAACAGTCTTCATGTGTGCCGAAATATCCAGCTCTTCTGCAATGAATTTGGCGGGATTGATCGGATCTCCAAAGTGTCACTGTGGAAAACCAATTCACCATTTCCAATTTATCTTTGGGGCCGGAACACGAGTGACGTCATATAGCCAAGAGCATACGCCGAGTGAACAGGCCTGTTGAAATGCGGCAGCTTCTTCGGAAGCTCGCCATTAAAATCCGCCCGCTTGATGTACATGGCTTTCCCTTCATTAGAGCATAAAGCGGTCTAGATGAACATCACCCACCACGAGTTCCTCAGATAGAGCGATTTGCGCCGAGCTGGACGTTTCTTAGAGATGTAAAGCTCGGATCACGCCTCGGATTGCGCCTCTGATGACGCTGATGACGCCTCGGATCACGCCTCGGATCACGCCTCGGATCATGCTTGCTGTTGGTCGCTGAAACGGCCTCAGAGTCCACCATCATTCAACTGGCCCCGAGAGCACTTGCCGACTTGAGATCTTGCCGACTTGAGATCTTGCCGACTTGAGATCTTGCCGACTTGAGATCTTGCCGACTTGGGATCTTGGAGGCACTTCCTTTGATCTGGGTCTCTAGCCACTAGGACCTCCCAGGTCATGTTTTCTGCCGATGAACCCCCATAATGCAATATGTCTGCCGGCACATGAAAACCGGAGGGCTATGTTGAGAAAGGAAAAGAAATTCGGGTCTTAGAGAAAGTCACGATATGGATTGAAGCAAGCTCCGCGGGTGTGGCATAAAGTGATTCATCAAGTGCCCCATTCAAAAACGCCGTTGTCACATCCATTCGTGTTACAACCAATTCACTGCCATAGCCAATGCCATTCTTAGACTCTCGTACCTGACCACAGGTGAAAATGTCTCCTGTTAGTCAATATCTCTGGAGGTTCCCCGAGACCACAAATCGTGCCTTGTGTAAGCCACTATCCTGTAGTGCAAACACCCATTTGGCACCTGTCGGCCTCCTACCTCTTGGTAGGTCCACTAATTCAAAGGACCCGTCGTGCACCCATCTCTTGGTCACAAGCCTCACCAGAGTATCCTGCCCTGCAGACGCGTAGCTTCCTTATAAGGCTTGGTACCCTCTCGTCATCCACAGGTTGTGCTTGTAGTACGAATCCATTCGAGCTGCTTGTAAACTTGGGCCAAGGCAGAACCTCCCCCATTTCTTGACATCAGCAGCTAAATCCGCAAGAACCAATATAGTTTCTTCGTTTAGCGTCTTCAACTGTGGAGTCCAGGTCTTGGACGTGTTTGAACCGGATCGGAGGCAGTGATACACAAAGACAAGGGTGCGGTCACTTCTTTATTGTGCCCCTTCATCTTCAATGTCATGGAGTCCTTACCCACGGGGATAGCAATGCCCAAGTCCGCACACAAGTCCACCCCGATGGCCTGCAGGGCCTCGTACAATTGGGCTCCTTCTCCGTCGTGAGATGCAGCCGACATCCAGTCAGCAGATAGTTTGATCGATGGCCGGAGTTTCTGCAGCAAAAACATTGAGCAACGATTCAGCCACACACATCTTGGCAGAGGCAGAGTTCGATGTGTCGAACGAGGAGATATCACTCTCCACATCCAGCTTTGAACACCTCACCAGTTCTATTGGCCGACTCTCGATATCCTTCCCCTGAACGATATTCCACATTCCATGTGCCTCACAGCTGTGGGTTTTGATCTCTGCGGCAAGGACTCATTCAAGGGCAGGGTCTCATCATAATCACAAACACCAACCGAGTCATTGGTCACTACTTCACTCCGAGCAGCTTCCTCAATAGTCCCTTCCCCGTTGACATCGGGTTGTCCGACCGATCCTTCAACAAGACTACCGGCTGACCCACGTTGGCCCGAAGATGCTCCGCGGCCAGTGTGTACCCTCGCAACGCTCATCTTCCACAGTTTCAGGCGCCAGCGCAACCTTGTGGATTTTGCTGATTCGATAACGGAGGTTCCTTTCCTGGCCCGCCTCGCTGTTAACCAAGTCTCGGTCTCCGTCTGCATCTCTGGACGCCACCCCTGAACATATACCACCTCCTCGTAGTACATGCGATGGACCCGGTACACTTATGCCATCTGACATGGCTTGTCTGACAGGCAGATGGTCTCGACCCTGGACATTGGGATCGCCCATCGCCTCACTATTTTCAACAGACAGCCATCATCCTCCCAAAAGCAAGCAATGCAAGTATGCAACACTGGAGTATCCATGGGATTTGTCTTGGAACAATCAGTACAGCTTGGCATTGCACTAACTCGGGCTAGTGGTGCCACCGATCAAAGCGCCTATGTGCTACTAATAGTATAGAGGAGCTCACTGAAACTGGTTTATTCACTGGAATTAACTCTGACGGACCGCATGTATCCACACACACCCTAGCACAAGACCGCGCCAAGCCGAGACGACACCAGCCTGATACTACGCACATCAATGATCAGTGTCCGCTGATGAGTTAAACCGCGAGACACTGATGCGTTGGAAATCACTATGGTTGGTTTCACCGGCAACACCTGGCTGCGAGAGTAGTTGCCCAACACCAATTCGGCGTAGAGTGGCCCGTTTTGGCCGTCTTAGTGCACTGGCCGGTCTATTGCACTGGCCGGTCTATTGCACTGGCCCGTCTATTGCACTGGCCGGTCTATTGCACTGGCCGGTCTATTGCACTGGCCGGTCTATTGCACTGGCCCGTCTATTGCATTGGCCGGTCTATTGCACTGGCCGGTCTATTGCACTGGCCCGTCTATTGCACTGGCCCGTCTGTAGTGAGGCGTGGCCAAGGTGGCACCCGCTTATTTCTTCACCGCCATCTCAACCACTTTATCCATGAGCTTGTTCACCTTCTTATCCACCTCGAGTCCCCACTGATACCAGTTGATGGCGTACACGCGGTTGGTCATTTTGATGATCTCATCGTTCCAGATATCCTTGCAAGTTTCCGCCACCGAGGGGCGGCCGACCACCACGGCCCGGCGGTTGAGGGGTGGGCACTGGCGGTTCTCGTGGGCATGCGAGAGGATGCGGTTGTTGATGACATCATCGGCGCCTCGGAGGAGCTGCGAGTTGGCGGCCTGGAGGCCAGATACGAGCCGAGCTGTGTATATGGTGGCAATCCCGGTGACTGCGACGCCCGCGAGGAACCCGGTGATTCTGTTTCCCATGATGAAGCGGAGTGATTGGGGGAGTAACTGGTGCGAAGTGACTTCGGAGGTGTCCGCCGCACACCCGTACACCACCAACAGGGTCTTTGCATTGTGGCAGTGTTTTCACAAAGCTAGTAGCGAAAGTGATAGGGAGAGGGAGAGTGGTGGTGGGAGTCACAGTGGCGAACGCATAAAAGGAGAAAGCAGAGTGTGGTGATTTCAAACAAAGAATTTGGTGGGGTGCGTGAGGCACCACGATTTGATGCTGAAGCATATCGACACTGCTTCCTTTATTCTATATACACTAGCTGGCGTCGGCTTCCTGCACCGAAGTTAAGACGTTTCGGATGAATGTAAACACGTCTATCTTGTGGATCTTCACACTCTGGCCTGACTCTCTCAAGGCCTTGACCTCAGCCACAGCCTCTGCAGGCTCACGCAAAAGGAACGGAATCTCCTCCATGATCCCATTCAACGGCAACTCCAATGGCTCGGGTGCGTCCGCATTGTGTTTGGCCACTTTCAAGTCCGCGATGTAAGCCACCCCCTCCACAAACTTCACGTTAATGTCACTCAAATCTGTTTCGGCCAAATCGGGCTCGATACCAAAGAGCGCATAGCGCAATCGAACCAACCTATCGTTGAACTCACCGATCTGCGATTCGTCTGCATTCAAATACTTGTCCTTGAACTCCTGTAAGTATTGGTGCTGTTGGTCCACTAGAGTCTGGGTTCTCTCGTGCGCCACTTGCCGCTCCAAGAGCACCTGCTTCAATCGCTTTTGCGTCAACGTCAACTTATTGTCGATATCATCATATGGCTGGGCGTTCGAAAAATCGAACGACTCGCCCAACCGCACTTCACGTGCTAATATGTTGCGCTCCTTCAATGCCTGGTACCAGATCTTGTGGAGATCATCGAACGACTTGCGGCGTAACTCGGCCATGGTCCACGCCCGCAGCTGCAGCGGAAGCTCGTCTGGCTCCCGCAAACAAGACGTGGAGTTGCTTCCTTCGGGGAAGAACGCCCATAAGGGGTGGTCTGGAGACACATCGAAGTTTTTGTGGGTGGGGACAATTGGAGGCCGCAACTTGATGTCTTTGGCGGAGAACCGGAGCGGCTTGCTGCGCTCCATCCGAAGAGCTGCACTCAGAAACCGCCTCATGGTGTAGCGGTTGATGGTGAAGCGGAGAGAAAATTTATGCCCCCGCGCACGTGAGGGAGAGCGCGTGATGCTGCGCACGTGACACGGGCCCGTGTGGAATGCGGCTTTCTGGCTCGTAGCACGCGTCAAATGGCCCCGGACTTCTTTGTTGACCGAAAAATCCTTGGTATTGGCCCTGTCGATTCAGTAGCCCACTGAACTAGCCAGGCCGCTAAGGCCCGGACCCAGCGTCGTGTGCTGATGATGATGGGGTCGGCCGCGGGTGTACGGGTGTCACTGCCGCGCACAGGAAGCACGAAAAGCGCCCACTGTCTCCACCAATGACCTCCATCCAAACAGAAGCACAGCAAGAGGAGCCGCTTGATCTCATTCGCTACCAGCTCGACGAGACCGTGCTTGTCAAGCTCCGCGGTGCGCGTGAGTTGAAGGGCAAGTTGCAGGGCTACGATTCCCACTGCAACATGGTGTTGAGCGACGCTGAGGAGTACATCTACGGAGAGACCGAAGGCGAAGTGTCGGTCAAAAAGACTGAAATGGTATTTGTGAGAGGCGATTCAGTGATCTTGATCAGCCCGGTGGAGTAATGTGATGGGTACTGGGGCTGCTCAGGAGGACCCGGGGTCAACGTGGAGGGGGTTCAATTGGACTGATGCGATGCTGAGCGGTTGGCATGGGGATTTATTGGGCCGCTTTGTGACCCAGTAGTGCTGCGGCGAACTTTGAGTGACTGGGGAGAAGTAAGGTTCTGGTTTGATGACGGGCATGTTCCAACGGTGAATGCTGAATTGTTAGTGACCGCAGGTTTTTTCCCAGGGGCCCTCATTCTTTCTAGAATTGGTAGCAGGTGCTCTTTTGCAGGAACAGCTGGTTTCTATTGGTGGCTGGGCTTTTTTGACGGTGCTTTCAGGGCCGTATGTGATGGGCTACATGCCTCAGATGCACCTCTTTTGATCTAGCTCATATCACACTTGATCTGATTGATGGGACGTTTTTGTATGTTGCCTGGATCTCTGTCTACCAATAATCAGTGCACGAGTGCATCATGCAAAGGGCTGTCCAGGTTACTTTGAACAAACATACCTCCACTTCTTTTCGTGGAAACCCCAAAGAGCTCGACTGAATCCCAGTTACAACTCTATAGGTTAGTTCGTGAGTTATAGGTTGTGGTCTGATGGTGGTTTGTGGTGGATGATGGTGGTTGGGGCTTGAAGGATGGTGTATGACGATGGTGTTTTGTGGTGGACTGTTTTGTGTTTTGTGGTTTGTGATTTGTGATTTGCGATTTTTGGTTTGTGGTGTGTGGTTTGTGGTCGACTGATTTGTGGTTTGTGAATTTGGATAAATTCAAATCACGGTCTGATTGGCCTCACCATGCCACGGTGTGCAATAATCCGACTTTGGCCACATCGTGCTTCATCGGCGTTGGGCAAAGAGTCAAGACTGCGATGGCTAATGCGAAATCTGAATGAACGGACCGTGTGTCATACCGCCGAGACGTATGTGAGACTCTAGGATGCTGAGCCCACCGCAGGGCAGATGCGTGATTTAACGTATCGCCATATGTGATGAAGGCAGACAACTCTAGCTGATCCACTACACCAACAATTGCCTCAACAAGCCTTTTGGCCGTGCTCATGCCCACAATGTTGCAGAAAAAAATCCCTTTTGTTGAAAATATCAAGATATCCTTGTCCTTGGGAGCATTTTATGTGGACACTGTCCTGTGAAACTACGAAAAGTCTTGTGGGATCGCGTGCACGGTGCAATTGCTACTCTTGCTGGCAGACTCCAGGCGAGGATGTGCCTCTTGCAGAAACCCGCAAAGCGCCTTGATCATGATCTGCCAGCCAGCGTACGCCCGGAAGATGGTCTACTTGGAAGACTCGCTTTTAGCCGCCTGGAAGCGGGTGTTGGCTCTTTTTGAACCCCGTGCGTATCTGGCACTGGCCACGGCTTTTCGCCAATATTCAAGCTCCTACAATTTAAGATTACAGTACGATGACCATATCTTATAGACCTTTATTGAAAAGGAAGAATAATTATATAAACCCCGCCCCAAAGGCAGGATCGTTTTGGAATAGAACGTACCCCGCATCAGGGAATGTTGTTGCTGGCCGCTGGTAGTCTGTATCAACCCTTTATGATTTTGACTTCTTTAATTCTTGTCTCCTCTTTCTCCCACACTTAGATGTACACTTCTGTTAGACTCCCCATTAGCTCTACTTCCCTTCCACCGCGGTCGTGACCGACCTCTATATATTTTGGATGCTTCCCTCCTAGTTTACGAATCAACTAAAACACCTTTTCTCATCATTACGTCCCACAGTATTTAAAAGGAGTCTAATTCATTAAAAAGGAGTTTAATTTATTGAAACGGAGTCTAAATTATTGAAAAGGAGTCTAAATTATTGAAAAGGAGTCTAAATTATTGAAAAGGAGTCTAAATATAAAAGAATGTAACTATAAGCGAGTACAAGATTATGCAAAAGTGCATTGTGAAAGCGGTGGAATGTCCTATTTACACATTGTCATGCATATAATCAGTCCATAAGTCATTGACTTAATCTTTCATATCCATCCTTCAAGCTTTGGACAATTAGTGTAAAAACTTATGATTTGAGTTTATATGCACCGCTTTGAAAACAAAGTCATGGATACTTATATACAAATATTTTTTTTTTTCTTGGTGACCCAGATTTGAGCCCACAAAGCTGGTGTCATTGGTGGGAGCATGTACCGTTTCTTCGAACACAATACCTCAATCATTTGCTGAGGCACAGAGGTCAGCTGATTGGA
>NKZP01001344.1:0-27776 GCA_002370765.1 Metschnikowia similis
CATCCGCTGTGTCTAAAATGCCACAGAGTAACAGGTGGAGATCGTCGCTAAAGCTTTGACGTATCCTCAAGGGATGGTAGCCTGGTTAGCTCAATCGGTAGAGCATTTGACTCTTAATCTTTCAACTCGTTTTAGTATATTGCTATACAGGGATATGTAGGTAGACCTAACAGACCACCGATCCATGCGGGCAGGCTGGGGCTTTATATACTTTTCTCTTGGACTGCACATATCGCTCCCTCGACCATGACGTCATCTCATCGCATTGGTGGTCTACTCCTTATTGGGTGACTGCATGCGCTCCTGCATCGAAATACATTGAGTCCGTGCAGGCCAAGTACTCGTTGACACTCTATCACGTCGTTCCTCATGCTCTTCAGACACACGGGTATGCAATGCAAATAGGACCGGTGTTTCAATCCCTGGATGAGCGGCTCTGGACCCACCAAGAATTCCAGAGGTGGCCCACCAACCTTCCGGATGCTTTGACCATCCAAAAGAGCCAGATAGACACGGGATTCCCCCCAGTGCTTATTCACATGACAAGGTCTTATTAAAGGCGACCTGGTCCTTGATTTTGGGAATCTTGATTTTGGGAATCTTGATTTGGACGCGTATTCAATGGATTTCGGAAGCTCGCAAAAGAGGTACCATACAAGACTCAATTAAATGATGACCATCTCGGGATGAAGGTGCCTGCTTCTCAAATGTCTGCCAACGCCCCCGGGAAACGTGCCTTCGGATTACTTCTCAAATCACATAATGACTACACACCAATTCCTGGATCCTAATCCTCCGCACCATATCAAAGGTGCTACCCCTTTGGCTCTACCCCTTTGGCTCTACCCCTTTGGCTCTACCCCTTTGGCTCTACCCCTTTGGCTCTACCCCTTTGGCTCTAGACAGCCCTAATGAACCTCCGAGCTTTACGGAAGAAAACTTAGTTCCCGTTGGCTCCGGTTTTGCCCACTTGGCCGGAGACTTAGGCGTATTTGGAGACAATCCCGTCAGCACAGGCGGCAGCCCGAAAGAGGTTGCTGGGCCCAAACAAAAAAGAAGTCGCCCGCTATCGAAGCAAGCCAAGAAAAGAAACTCCTCGCAGTGACAATACGAAGGCGAAGAAAGGTTTCGTCAACGAAGTGGAGAATCTTGACTGGTTGGAGCAAATCTAGGGAATTCCAGTGCTCAACGAATTTCCGTCTGCTTCTAAAACATCACCGGGTTTATGGGTATGCCCTAAAATGTATGCTTACGAATACTTAAACAAAGATGATGATGGAGAAATAAAATTATCCTGTAAAGGTGTACCAAAAGATATGCTAAATATTGAAATCTGTTAATGTCTGATAAAGAATTCGCTTACGAATTCAATATATTAAGAAGAAGATTAGTAGGAATAAAAACAATGGATATATTGAAAAATATAACTCAAACTTAAATTGTATTCTTTTTATTACTTTTTAATGTATTTATTATTTTTACTGTATATATTATTTTTACTGTATTTATTATTTACTGTATTTATTATTTACTGTATTTATTATTATCTTATATTGTTATTGATTCTTTTAAAACTGATGATCCTTTTAATATATATATATAATTACCTTCTTCATTAGAAATACTATGAACTATTTTAGGTACGATTCAGTTGGCTGAATAAATTTATAAGATTTTAAATTTAAGTTTGATTACGACATATTTCGTGGTATGGAAAATCTTGTTGGGTAAATAAAGAAAAAGAGATGAATACAGAAAATTTTATGATCGTGACTACTACTTCAAAAATTAATGAAATACAAGCACCACTTGTGTGGAACCAAGTGATAAATGAAACCATTACGAAAATGGACTTCAAACGGCTGATCAATGAAAGTTGCATCTATTACAGAAAGAGTGGATCTTCGTCAACATTCATAGCTCTCTATGTGGATGATCTACTAGTAATTGGGAATAGTGTCGAAGATGTGTCTAGAACTAAGGAAATGTTGAGCAGGACCTTCGAAATGAAGGATTTAGGAGAAGCCAAGAAATTTCTTGGAATTAATATTAAGGTGGGAAATGGTTATACGAAATTACACTTGAACGATTATATTGAAAAACTCTTGCAAAACTATAACTGCCATTTCCACGTTACACTCTGAGTTGGTAGCTCTCTGTGCAACCACTCAAGAATCAGTGTGGATAAAGAATCTATTGAGTGAGATAGATCTGATCAACAGGGCTCATAACCTGTAGAGCGCATAATTCCGTATCTGCATTATAGCTAGGTGCAGGCAGTGCACCTTTGATCAACCATGGACAAGCGTCCAGTGGTGTATCGAATGAATCAGCAATTAAGTTTATGCTATCAAAGAGGTACATGTGGACCTCTTCATCAGGTTCAGTTACATTTGTATCATTTGTAGTGGGTCTGGTTCTAGGAGCCATCTTTAGTGGTCTCCCTCCTTGGTTGTATCGATTACTGTTATATGGTAGGCGAGCGGTGCGCCTTATATATGTGAGAGTTATCCTTCAATATCTTAGAAGACTATCTCACTTGTTTGCTATGCTTGCTTGCTTGCTATCACGTGACATTGCTGCACGTGCTCGGTCTGAGGTCTTCAACACTCCCTCTGAAGGATTATCATGAATACAGAAAAAAAGATGAAAAAAATAAATAATCAATTTTCTCCTTTTTATCAAGAAAAAAAAATAGATACTTTAGTCACTAATGATGACTAATCTATTTTTTTATTTGCTTCTCAATTAAAAGATCTAATTTTATTTTATTGTGTAAATACCTTAGCATTCCTATACAGTTTGTTATTTTAGATAAGGGATTATCGGTTTTGCCTTTTGCGTTATACCAAGTTTTGTAAGCAATTATAAATGATAAGCAGCAGGAGGAACGGGGATTTTAATATTAAAAGAAGAGTATAGATTAGATATCTCATAATATTCAGAAGAGTATAAATTCAAAGAATCTGAAAGAGATTTAGCTGCTTCATCTCTACACAGATCTTTAATGTACAGGTATCAATAACATCGCTGAAGAAGCCCAGGCACAAAGCGACGAGATGGTTTCGTTGTTCAGAGTGAGGCAGGAGGATATGGTTCGCCAAAGAAGCGAGTTCGATAATGCGGCTTTGATTAACCCCAGTGGCTCTGAAAGTCTGATGAACGCCCAGGCACGAAGCTTATCTCGTGCTCAATTCACAATTGGCGAAAGCAAGGAATTCATTACCGTAGAGCTAAGGTCAAAACTATTCGAGGTATTTGACTGAAGCAGTTCCCCAATTGGAAGATTTGACTGAAGCAGTTCCCCAATTGGAAGATTTGACTGAAGCAGTTCCCCAATTGGAAGATTTGACTAAAGCAGTTCCCCAATTGGAAGATTTGACTGAAGCAGTTTCCCAATTGGAAGATTTGACTGAAGCAGCTCCCCAATTGGAAGATTTGACTGAAGCAGTTCCCCATTGGAAGATTTGACTGAAGCAGCTCCCCAATTGGAAGATTTGAACGACTACATGAACACGTACGAAAAAGAGTTCAACTCATACTTCCCGTTCATCCATACGCCAACGCTCCGAAACCCCATGTTTGACAATTTTGAAAATCTCCCACTGATATTGTCGATGTGCTCTAGAGGTGCAGTTTACTCCTACCAGTGACCATGCCCCGGAAGCTTGGATCCAGACCTGGTTACACTTACTCATTCACTGGCTCCAGGTTTCAGATTGGATAAGAACACTGCGTGGAATCTTCTCCTTCCTTGCCTACTCCGGTCTGTTCGGTAGAATGGGAGGTATAAGGAGTACCTTGTCACCGCATGAATCCTTTCCTTACACTGACCAGTGGTGAACTCTGGCGCATTCCTAAAGGAGCATGGCACGTGTTCTTCCCGCCACGAACCCGTCAGACTTGTAGCCTGTAAATTCATTGAAGCCTCATACAGCCTTGATCGGACTTGTCCAATCCGGGTACGACCTCCATGTCGAGTTCGAGTAAGGCGCACAGCCTATCAACAAATGTCTCTGAAGTCCTCACGCCTCACTCGATCCTGACAAATATAGTAACTTGAAGTAGCTTATTATGTTTTTCTATATTGGAAGATTTCAATTCTCCCTTGTGTAAATAAAAAAAGCTTTATTTTAAACAATGAGAAATATTACAATTCTGCCTTTTCTAAATGAAAAAGCCTTATTTAATCATAAATTCCCAAATGACATCTTTTCGTGGAAAAACTTGTCCAAGTATGCTCAATAATGGTTGAGTTAACATGGGACGGCTCGAACCGCTTCTCGTCGGCTCGAACCGCTTCTCGTCGGCTCGAACCATTTGGGTTCTTACTCGGATTGGATTGCTACTTAAACCATTTGCCTAGCACGCTTGAAAGCTTCGAAATGCTGTACACTGGCGCCAGCGTATCTAGCTCTGTACCAATGCACTTGTCCGTAGGCCAAGTCTAGTTGACACCAGTACCACTTTGATGTGGCGGTCCGCGCAAGTCGGCGTCGCACGACACCGCCCATCACGTGGCCCCGGGGCCTCTCCCCGAGGGTCCCATCAAATCAGGGTCAGCGATTCCGACCTCTGCCTATAGACATGCAGTTGCCACGTTGGCTCCGACATCCGGTTTCTTTTGCCACGTTGGCTCCGACATCCGGTTTCTTTTGCCACGCTGGCTCCGACATCCGGTTTCTTTTGCCACGTTGGCCCCGACACGCCGTTTTTTTGCCGGGGACTGCACACAAGCCGCGTGGGCTACACCCATGCCCACCAAGTCTTTCACCTCGAGAGCGGCCGCGAGGCCGTCAACATGTACAAACTGGCCAATGTTCAAGGCCCTATGCGGAGGCTGTCCTGCACAAGTGCCGCGAACCACTGGCCGTCTGCACCCGGGCGCACGTGCCAGGGCACGTGCCGGAGCACGTGACGCAGCCCTTCCGGGCGGGCTCGGCCTTGATCTCCGCTACTGGGTTCCGCTGGGTGTTGCCAGACTTCGAAGGCGGAACTTTAATGATCTGCGGGCTGTTTATATACTTGAGATTTACTGGAACAAAATGCCTTAATCTTTGAAGTACCCAGAATGAGTTTATGGCGAGCGCACGACCCATGGTGGTCCCGGCATGTGAAGATGTTTTCGGGTTGCACCAAGGGCTAGATGGGGCTAGATCATGAGGTTGCAGTGGCTGCATAGAATGAAAAGCGCTGCTAGGCACGGCGACTGGACCCGAGACCCGTGCACCAGCACTGCTGCAGAAACCCTTTCCTGTATTCCTGATGGATCCACTGGTTCGTACTGAGAGGCCCGGGTGGCCCGAGCTTCAACTCTTGCAGTCTATGCTGGTGCCGTGGACCCACGTGCCAGGCATGCACAGCGGTAGCCAAATCAGGCTCGAAACCGGCACCAAACTCCAGGTGAGCCAGTCTAGATCCGGCTAGTCTAGATCCAGTCAGTCTAGATCCAGTCAGTCTAGATCCAGTCAGTCAAGATCCAGTCAGTCTAATCCCCAGCCAGTCTAGATGTCAGATCCAATGTCAGATCCAATGTCAGATCCAACGAATTCTAGTGGCGGACATCTGATGACCCAATGGCCAGCGAAGGAATGTGTCCGTCGTGGGTGTATCCGTACCAGAGCTAGCGTCCGAATAAGCAGGCCATGTGGCTTGAATCCAGACACGAGTCCCAGTCTTCACGAGTCCCAGTCTTCACGAGTCCCAGTCTTCACGAGTCCCAATCTTCACGAGTCATGACCCATGAGTAGGAGGCATGGTGGCTGACGGTGGCTCAGACGAGTTCCACTGTCAATATCCCCGTCCTTGGCCCTGCAGTCCAACGTGCCAAACTACAGGTGTGTCCGAGGACACATTCAAATGCGCTTCTCATTAAGTACTTATGCCTGCCAACAGCCGCAAAAGGTCGTTCTTGGTCTGGATTTTCTCAATCTCCGCGCTGATCTTCGTCAATGCAGTGTGTTTCAGGAGGTTGGGCAAGCCCTCTTTGTTGAGCTGCCTCCTCTTGCTCTTCTTTCTCGACGATGTCATGGACAGCGCAGACACCAAGTCGTTGCGGTAGTCTTCCACGTCGGTAATGAGCCGCAAGCACCGCTCGTAGGCCTCTTTGCAAAGCATGCGCCTCTTCTGCTCCAGATGCAGGTGGTTGAGTCGTTTCTGCTCCGACGAGAGGAGGGGCTTGCTTGTCTTGCGCCGCTTTTTAGGCTCCTCCTCGGCTGCAGAGTCGGGCGGCGTGAGGCTACCCGCTACATCATGCTGCTGCCGAGTGAAGCAGTCCATCTCTTTCTTGACTGGTCCTTCGCCACCGCCTTGTTCGTACAGGCCGTGGGGGTTGGCCTGCGACGAGTAGGCCAAATTGTCCAAGAACCGCTGGAGCGCGTCGGACTCCGTGGCGGAGAAGAATTGGTCCGCGTCGTCCACACTATCGTCAAGGTCCGTTTCAGCTCCCACCTCGCTCTTGAGTGTGTGGTCAAGTTCGCTGTGGTTGCTGAAGGAGAAGTCGTACTGGAAGGCATCCGGCATCGACTGACGTAGCCTGCGAGGTTCTGGCTTTACCACGGGTACCCCTGGATATTCGGCACCTGGCATCGACAGCGGCACACCTCCAGCCATGGACAGCGGCGTGGACCCGTGTTCGGTGAGCTGCGTGGACCCGTGTTCTGTGAGCTGCGTGGACCCATGTTCTGTGAGCGGCGCCAACTCGTGGGGAACCGCACCACTTAAGCCATGTTCAGGCTCGAGAGACTGGGAGGCTAATGGGTAACCCGCCAACTCCAACCCCGACGGAAGGCTGTGGCGGTTTTCTCTATGCATGCCGTTGAGCTGGGGGTGCATCAGTTGTGCCTTCAGAAGCTGTGTCACCTCATGCAAGGCGTTCTTCTGTTGGAGCTTCGAGTACATGGAATAAGCCTGCTCGAAATCCATGTCCATGGTGACCATATCGAGGTCGAAGAAGTCCTCTTCGTCGGAAAATCCCGCCGACACCGGCGTCTGCGGCTTTGTGTATGCAAAGAGCTGGGTGTACTGATGGCCAAGATGTTGTTGTGGTTGGGGCATGACTGGGGGATGACTGAAGATGTTGAGGTTGACGTTCTCGCCTCGGCTAGCAATGGCGGTATGTGACATGACGTGAGGAGGGGTGTGTTGTAAAGGACGTAGGTCGTTGGTCGTTAAGAATAAGGGGAGTTTCACGGAGGGAACAAAGGCTTAGTACCAGAAGGGAAGCCTGAGGCGTGAGTCGGGAAATGCAAGGAGGAGGAGGCGGGGGAAGGCGTGGGTGCGTTTAGGCAAGGTGTGGGAAATTTGCTGGAAGCGGCGTCGAGGAGGAGGGGGGGGGAGCTGAACATTTATACTGGAGTCCAGCCGCTGGGCTTGAGGGCTTGCCCAAAGGGGTTTCCGGCGAGACGCACCTATCGGGGATGCTCATGCACGGTGCTCGCGGGAGGCTACGTAAGCCTCTGGTCTGGGTGCAGCCCAGGGCTGTATGCACGCGGCACGCCCGTGGGGCCCGGCAGTACCCGAACGGGCATCTTGCCCCGACGGGCTGTGAGCAAGAGGGCATATTGGGCATACGAGGTACAATCCGCCAGATTCCTAGAACCATATGCCGGGCTCAGAGACCCAGATGCCCGAAACCAGACCCCCGTAGACCAGCCCATCAGTACACCCGCCCACACCCGCCCCCACCGCGGCCCCCGATGCATCGCACGGGGATAGTGCAGTATGCAGTGCTATCTCCTACCCGTGCATGGCGATACAAAAGGCGCATTTTTTCGTGCCTGCACTTGCTGCCCCAGCAAATGAGCGGAGCGCATTCTCCATGACGGTCAAATGAAATCGGCCCGCGTACGCTGCAAACCCAGTTGGTCTGCACATTGCCCTCATTGCTCCGACGCCCGCCAACGGCAATGCTTCAGTGCATTGCTGTGCCACCGAGGTATCGGGACGCACCGCATCGCTGCCTGCTGGGGTCCATGCACTGCGGATTTGCCCATCCTTTCTGGCCGGTGGGTGAAACACCGCTGAAACGTCTTCGCCTGCACTTAGAGCTTGGCTCAAGTGCCACCAGACTTACCTTGCGCCTTCCCACCGCGTCACCGGAGTCTGCAAAAGCGGCCGGTGTACACGCGTCCGTACAGATGGCGCAGTGCGTATTGGTGATGCGTCATCTCTCTCTGCATTAGTATGTATTTGCCGGGGTCTGCATGTACGAAATGAGTTTTGCTGGAGGATACCCCTGATTCCCCGCCAAAAGAGACGGTTCTTTCCGGGGGGCTTCCTATTGAAAGCCACGTTTCAGGCCGGTGCATTCCGCTTGCAGATGGCTATGTTTGGACCCAAAGGGGTAATTCCCTTACTCAGATCTGGCCCCGTGCACGACTTGATCCATGGGTTCCCGGGGAAATCAGTAGCTGGAGGTCACCCCCGACTATACACAGCACCGGGGCCTGTATGCACAAATATTATGCAACTTTCGGGAATGCTGCGCAAACTCTTCTCAAAGCGGTGCTCCTGCATAGCCCCGGCACCACCGAAAGTAACCCAAAGAGGCAACTTTAGCTCCCGCACTTGGTCTACCCCACTTCTAGCGTTACGGTCGTGCTTCCAAATCTGCCGTAGCTACTTAAGGCCACACATCAAGCATGCCGCGATGTGTAATAGTGCTACACAAAATATGCAGCGATGCTGGTGAGGTGTCAGGAAGAGTTTTAATGTAGTCATCATCCCATCCTTAAACAATTCTTTTTTAACCGGCACTCGTGACTTCTCTTTTCTAGCCAATCCAATTGTATGCCCTGCGTTCACTAGATTTTTGGTCACCTTCTAACGTCAAAATAAGCCTGTGTGGCGTAATGGTTAGCGCATTTGACTTCTAATCAAAAGATTCCGGGTTCGAGTCCCGGCATGGGTTTACGCGGCTTTAGCTCAGTTGGGAGAGCGTCAGACTGAAGATTTGAAGGTCCTGTGTTCGATCCACAGAAATCGCATTGTTTTTTCCAGAATCCTCCTCCCGTCATGTTACTACTTGGGCCTCGTATAGCCACACTGACTGTGTCAACTACCAGCCCGAAAATTAGTCTATTCACATTTCAATTCACACCTTGCAGCAAGGACGCGCTCTCAGCGCCCGAAACGGTGGCATGGAGAGCCACTACGCCCGATGCCAAGAAGTCGTTGAGCAAGGCCTCACTTACGATCACCTGGAAGTTGAACAAGTATAAGAAGCTCACCTCTATCCGGCACAAGTCCCGGAGCGCTAGCCCCCCCACCATGGCAAAGCTCTTTTGCTTTTGATACACATCCTCCAATTTCTTGGTCAGGCACCGGAGCAGCGCCAACAAAAACCGGTGCACGTTGTGCGGCGTAAGCGTGACCACGCCCAACACCACGCACAACTTGTAGAGCATGTATGCGCTGTGGATGTACACGGCCACGGAAATTGACGGCAGGTAGGTGTGGATCCGCACGAGGAATTCCTCGATACTTATAGGCGGCGCCTTGGCAAGGCTAAAATTGCGCACGAGATGCACGGCTTGCTTTTGTACCTGGGGCTGCATGTGAAACACCACCTCCTTGCGCAACCGTTCGCTGCAGAGCTTCGAGATGGGCGGCGACGCCGTTTCATGGCGGGTGGCCTGGAGAAGCGTCTGCATATGTATGTGCGGATGGCTTTCCGACTTGGGGTGTTGGCTGTCATTTTGCTGGGCATGCGCGTGTCTATAAGAAGGCTCGATCTCCCCGTCGTGAAGGTCTTGTACTTTTTGGCTGCCCACTTGACTGTCCACGTTTGCATCTTCCCCATCCCCACATGCCCTGGAATGGCCGTTGGGTTCTTCTCCATGGCCCTCTCGATGACCCTCTCCATGGCCCTCTCCATGGCCCTCTCGATGACCCTCTCCATGACCCTCTCCATGACCCTCTCCATGACCCTCTCCATGACCCTCTCCATGACCCTCTCCATGACCCTCTCCATGACCCTCTCCATGACCCTCTCCATGACCCTCTCCATGACCCTCTCCATGACCCTCTCCATGACCCTCTCCATGACCCTCTCCATGACCCTCTCCATGACCCTCTCCATGACCCTCTCCATGACCCTCTCCATGACCCTCTCCATGACCCTCTCCATGACCCTCTCCATGACCCTCTCCATGACCCTCTCCATGACCCTCTCCATGACCCTCTCCATGACCCTCTCCATGACCCTCTCCATGACCCTCTCCATGACCCTCTCCATGACCCTCTCCATGACCCTCTCCATGACCCTCTCCATGACCCTCTCCATGACCCTCTCCATGACCCTCTCCATGACCCTCTCCATGACCCTCTCCATGACCCTCTCCATGACCCTCTCCATGACCCTCTCCATGACCCTCTCCATGACCCTCTCCATGACCCTCTCCATGACCCTCTCCATGACCCTCTCCATGACCCTCTCCATGACCCTCTCCATGACCCTCTCCATGACCCTCTCCATGACCCTCTCCATGACCCTCTCCATGACCCTCTCCATGACCCTCTCCATGACCCTCTCCATGACCCTCTCCATGACCCTCTCCATGACCCTCTCCATGACCCTCTCCATGACCCTCTCCATGACCCTCTCCATGACCCTCTCCATGACCCTCTCCATGACCCTCTCCATGACCCTCTCCATGCCCTTGGCCATACTCGTGACCCTGCCCCTCTCTGTTGCCATCCCAACTGTCCAGTGCCTGCGCTTTCCTTTCACCCCGCGCCTGTTCGTTCGCCTCACGCTGCTGATGCTCTAGCTCGTCAAGATCTATGGAGTTGTGCAAAAGCTGGTTCTTTCGAAAAACGGCATGAGTGGCTGGATCAGCCCCCAAGGCCATGAGGTCCTCCACTACTTGTCGAAGAATGGCCACGGCGTGGAGCAAATGAAGGCTGTTGATATCCTTGATATTGTGTTCGAGGTCAAACACAAGTTCCGCCACGTTTATCTCCAGGAGCGAGCTTGGATCGTCCACAAACGTCTCGTTCGGCCGCTTGAGAAGAATGTCAGTCACGTACTTATTCTGGTATTCAGGCATTAGGGGTGTGAGGGCGCTTCAGTGCTCGTGTAAGTGTTGGATTTGGAGCCATGGGCGCTCGCGCACCATGCAGGCCGACCCCAGATCCAACATCCGATCCTGATCCAACACCCGATCCTGATCCCCAGTTCGATTCATTTCCAACATTTGATTCAGTCCCAATATCTGATTCATTTTAACATCCGACCAGTTTCCACATCCGACCAGTTTCCACATCCGACCAGTTTCCACATCCGACCATTTTCCACATCCGACCAGTTTCCACATCCAACCATTTTCAACACCATCGCAGCTTTTGACCAAATCAACCTCCTCCCGATCTAACATCCATGTGATCCAGCATTTCCTGATCTTACACCAATTATCACATAATCAAATGCAAAAACAGACTCCTTCGATGGAATGATTTGTATTTTGCAGCTTCACTAGCCCATTGCCCATCATATCTGGTATATATATACCGGTTGGGCCGCCTTAATCTTGGACCGCTGTCTTGGACCGCTGTCAAACACAGACTGTTCATGATAAAGTCTACGAAATATTTAGTATGGAGCTCGACCCCTCTTTTTGTTGCCTACGAATTGCATTTTGTCACTCCAAAGGTATACGGGTGTTTTCCTATCCTTGAATTGCCATACAGGAAATCAACCGGAGGGAGGAGCTGGTGTGGAGAATACTATTTTCGCTTTTTAAAAGAGCCTCCGGCCTCCTCCCTCTTCCGCTTTTTGCCCTCCTTGACAAAGTACTCCTTCTTGCGCTCCTTTTCCTTTTCCAGGCGGGTCTCCTCCTTTTTGGCAAGCGCCTTCAACCGTTCCTGGTACTTCTCCTGCAGCTTATCGGACCGCTTCTTGTCTTTGCTCTGTTTCAACTCCTGGATCTTATCCACCAAGTCCCGCATCTTCTTCTCGTCTCCATCAACAATTACTGCCCGCTTCTCCATGTATGATGGCTTCGACCGTGGCTTGACCTCCGAGACCTGTGCTTTGAAGGGGAGGTTTTTCTGGAGGGACCGCGGCACCTTCAACGCATTGAACTTGCGCTCAGTCCGCTCCACTTTTTTATAGGCGCTGTCCGCCAACAATGGAGTGTCAAGGTTGTTTTCGGCCCGCACCCGGCCCGTCAACCGCATTCCCTGCCATTGCTCATGGTCTCTCATGAGCATCGACGTGACGGGGTTATAAAACTCCTTCACTTTCACCGGGTACCACGTCTTCAAAAAGATGGTATCGGACATGAGGATCTTGTCCTCAAACGTCGCCCGGAAGTACCCATCTGGCTTGGACAACGCCCGCTTGATCTCGCCTCGGATCCCTGACACCGTCCGGATCGACGCGCCCTCGAACTTGGCCACCTCCAACGCATTGCTGAACATGTCCTTGATGAACGCCGTGTTGCGGAAGATCTTGTATGGATGGCCCACCAACTTCAATTTTTTGACGATCTCCACCGACGAGTTCAAGTCCTCCACCACTCCGGTGGCCGCCACTCGGAACGACCCCGTGGTGGACTGCTGGTCCACGATGTTGAACCCAACAAACGTTGTATTTGGCGCAACCAACGGGCCATAGAACGAGGCAAAGCAGTATGCATGCTCGGGTGTGTACTTGAGCATCCTATTCCGCGTCCGCGAGTCCGAGGTCGTGTAAATAGGAATGGTCTGGAACCGCCGCCATCCCAACGAGAGAATCAACGGGTCCTGACTCTTCAAGATCTTTTTGTGCCACCGGTGCCTCTTGAGCCTCACGTTCATGATGCCAAATCGAGATTCGGTGGCCAATAAGCCGCCAAGCACAATGGGGTACTCCGGTTGCAAGTTGGTGATGAACTCGCACGGGAGCTTTTCGAACACAATCTTCACATACGAGCCGGCACGGTACCCCTCAATGTTGACTCGGGTGTGTGCGTCCATCTCGTCAAACTGCGCCTTGTTGATCTCCAACTGCTTGGCCATCTTGTTCTTCTGGAACTCGTACCAAGTGTCGGCCTCGGTGTCACCCTCGAAGTCCTGAGCCCCAAACTCTCGGTCCTCTTCCTCTTCAAATTGCAACTTGAGCTTTGCTTTCTTGGCCGCATTCAATTCCCGTCTTTGAGTCACACTGAGATTTTCGTTGTCGTCGTCGTTGTTGCCGTTGTCACTGTCGTTTCCGTCGCTGTCTTCAGAACCGTCTTGATCCTTTTGTTCCTCCTCGTCAAAATCAGCAAAGTCTCCGCCTTCACCATCACTGGCATGCCCATCTTGGTCGGGTGCGGTCTCGCTATCTGCTGCTTCCAAATCCTCAAAGTCTCCCTCGTCGTCCTCGCCGCTCTCTTGGTTGTCGGTGATTTTGGGTGCCACAAGAAGTCGAGATTTGAGCTCGCGATATCCGTTCTCATACTCCAGGTCGCTGTCGTCGATCCTAGAGGAGTCAAACTTGGTTCTTAGCTCTTCCAAGGAAGGAAACTTGGGCACCGACGAATCCAAGTCATCCCCTATTTGGGCGTCTTGCTTTTTCTTGAAGAATTTATCCTCGTCCTCTTCAATGTCAGACTCCTCTGCATCCTCCTCTTCTTGGTACTGTTGCTTCCATCGCTTGACGGCGTCGAGCGGTTCTATATTGTCCAAATATAGAAGCTTATTGAGATCCCAGCGTCTCTGCACTGAACCCTTCAATTTCGAAGCCATTTTTGTGTATGACTGCTCGTCGTCCGACGACAACGACGAGTCCTCCACATACTCCAATGCACTCGCTTGTGCGGAGTCGCCGAAGTCAATCTCCACTTTTTCATCGCTATGCTGCCCTTCCTCATCTTCCTCCTCGTCTTCAACTTCCGGCATATCATCGAATTGTGTATCTTCTTGTACGGACTTTCCGTACACTCGGGCGCTTCTCAAAGCGGTTCGGCCCCTATTCTCGACCTGGTCTTCGTCCTCTGAAACCAAGCCTTGAAGCTCTTCGTCCTCGTCATCGGTATTGAATCCGTCGTCTTTGGGGTCGGATGCCTCAATCGCCTCGGAATGCGAAAACAATTGCAATCCAGGCCCTTCGGCAAACCGCTCGTGCATGGTTTTGTCAACTCCCTGCAAGCCCGTCACCAACCGCTCACCTTCGCCCATGAGCTCATCGCCCAGCTCGCCATCTCTGCGGCCAAACGATTGCTTCTCACCGACATCAATGTAAACGGCATCCTTGTCCACCAAAACACCGCCCACGTCTGACATCGGCGCATAAATGATCTTTTGCCTGTCCTCCAATCGCTTCCTCCTGCGCCTTCTGAGCGGAGCCACTTCTTCTCCAGCTGCGGCCGCTTCTTTGGCCTTCTCCCGCTCAATGTCATCCAATTTCTGCTCGTAGTAAGGCGTGGGGCAGGGATCCGGCAATTTCTCGATGCTTTGGACAGTGTAGTCTCCCACACCGGCAATGTGCATCTTGGCATCCTGGGCCGCCAAAGGCGTACCGTGTAAGTATCCGTAGAATGCAACACTTCGGTCACACTTGGGGTTCTCTGCAATCTTTTGAGGGTGGGTTAAGTCAGTGACTCGGTCACACAATAGGTATGGATGCTCATTTCTCCACTTTAACGGCCGAAACTTCATAACCGACATAAATCGGCACAAGTTCAAAATCTCTCTGTCGGGGTAACGGCCATTGATCACTCCGGAAAGGTAGAATAACTTGGCGCCTTGATACACCTCTGTCCAGAACCTATGCTTCAACCGTTTCTTGGATGTTCTCAATGTGCTTTGTGACTTGAACAAGTCCAAGTGCGTGGATACTCCCAAAACCCGCGGCATTCCGTGGTGCTGAGCGATATTTAGGAACTCCATGGTTTCCATCTCCAAGCCGAAGTTTCCGTCAATCAAAAGGAGCACGAGATCTGCGATCTTTGCAGCATCCATCATGGAATTCAAGTCGTTTTTAACCTCGATGAAGGTCAACCGCCTTCTTTTGCCGCTGACGATGGTGATGGGGCCTTTGACTTCGCTCAACGTTGTTTTGGTCATTCTCTTGACAAGCGACTTGATCAAAGTGGTTTTTCCCGTCCCCGGAGGCCCCACAATCGCCACGATAACTGGAGGTGGGTCGTCATCGGGAGTGCGGTCCACCATGGGTACGTGGAGCTTCTTTTCGTTTTTATCGTGGGTTCGGCGGGCCTGGCGTTGCAACTTGCCCGGTGCGGCCACGGCAAAAGCCTTGGCATTGAACCCATTTTGATGCAACTTCTTCTTGGCTGTTTTCTTGTTGCCATCCCCCCCTCTATGGGGTTTATTGGTTTGTTCCATATCGGGGTATAAGTAGTAGCGCAGCGATGAGAAGGCATCTCAATATTTTTCTTACTGCGACACCCGTGCACCGCGTCACTGTTTGCCCACACCTCGGAGCGGCCACGCCGGTACAGTCCTGGCCAAGGAATGCCCGCGCCAAATCAAGTCCGAAAATCAGTTTTCAATCGCAGTTCAAAATTCACATGAAACGCTTCTTCAGCAATTCTGTTGAACTCATATTTCTCAAGCGCCGCGTTCCCTTAAGCTGCAACCGCATCCATGCGCGCACAAATGCTGCGAACGACTGCGAAAAGCACCCTTCAAATCCCAAGAACTGCGATATCCACAAATTGATGCTTCTGGCCAATGAAGGTTCGCTGGTTTAAATGCATAACAGGCATGTTATTGTTCCGGGCGGCGATTGCAGCCATTTGCTCCACGCGGTCGGTGCTTCCCTTTTCCGGCTTCAAAGTCCACCGCAAGTACGCCATAAGCTTCTTTCCCCTTCACATCGAACATTTTGTGGA
The DNA here is from genome assembly GCA_002370765.1 of Metschnikowia similis. Classification (NCBI taxonomy): domain Eukaryota; kingdom Fungi; phylum Ascomycota; class Pichiomycetes; order Serinales; family Metschnikowiaceae; genus Metschnikowia; species Metschnikowia similis. The sequence continues at coordinate 15,822 of NKZP01001344.1, forward strand.
GCTTACCAAGTGCAAAAGGGGCGAGGAGGTCTTTTCCATCAGTGTCCCCTTGAATACCTCCACCGTCGAGTTCTCGACCCGATTTTGCACGGATTTTGAGAATCCGCTCTCCACCGCCGCTAGTCCTGGAAGCTTTCGATGGCATCTCCAAAGAATCCGCAACTCCATTCCCATTCCCGACCGGACCGAACTAATGAGGCGACTCCGAAAAACTGGTGCATTCAGCTTTATCCGGACTCTTCTTGTCGACCGCCGCTTTGGACGAATATTCCATTGGTATCAAGACTTGGTGCTAGACCCCAATACAAGCCGGTGTTTCCGTATGGCAAGACGAAAGCGCTATGCCAATCTGAACCTTGTTTTGTTTGTTCCCACCACTTTTGTAGGGGGGCTATTTTTCAACGAGTCAGAAAGTGGGGGGTGCAGGGGTTCAAATAGTACTTCACAAGGGGGTGGCGTGGGAACATGCATGGGTGGCAACGGCCGCCATGAAATTGTTTCAGATATGGAACATGCCACAAAGACGCTTGAGGAAACATATATAGACGGGGCGCTCGGCCCACTCGCAAGCGCCACGCTGGGTTATTTGCAGCCATGCTCGCACGCCGGAGAAAGTCCTGACGTTGAACCGGGGCGACAAACCAAAGAGATGGAGCTGAGAGCCTCGGGAATTGAGCCTCAAGCCACCAATGCTGAGCCGCCGGCTACAGGTACCAAGCTGCAACTCCCTGCCATCAAGATACAAGCCCCCGACATCGAGCTACAAGCCCCAAAGATCGAGCCACAATCCACGGGTGCCGACGACGAAAAGAGGCAAACGCAACAAAACCCCACGTCCACTGATGCCATCTCTCAGGACGATGCCGTCCCCTTGTGTCCCTTGGTGGCTGATGATTACGCTACGCACTGGCTCTCACTTCTGCTTAGCCTGGGCAAATTGATCTACCACGTGCCGTACTTGAAGTCGCCCTCATATTGGGACCCGAGATTTCCCAAGACCACACCCGACGAATATTCGGACTCGTGGATGAGGGAAGTGGACCTGGGCGAGAGGTATACATATGACCAGCTGGAGCAGGCGGTGTTGTCAGCCGCGCTTGCGGATGCGTTGGACTCCTTGTACACCAAATTTGAGAGCTTCGGGCCGCGTTTCTCTCGAATCATGATGTATAAGTTGACCATGCTTGCAAAGTTAGACTCGAGTTTGGTGCTTGCCTTATTCTTGTCCTCTGCCGAAAAAGCGAAAAGCATCAGCGTGGTGAAAGCGCTACAAGATGTTTGGGAGAATAATGCAGAACCTGACCAAATGACAGGGCCTCAAGCGAGTGAAGAAATTGTTTGAGAGGGTTAGAAAGCTCAGACTTGAGCTTGGAGTGTCCTGAATGGAGATGTCGAGAGGTGGAGTCAAATGGTGCAGAATCGCGCTTTCATCATGTGCTATTCTATAAAACAATCTATAAGATTCTTTCGGCTTTTGTGGGAACCGACTCCGAGTAATCGGAATAAACTGCGCTGGATTTTACAGACTCGTTCCTTTTATGGGCCATGGGTTTTCCCAAAGGCTCGTCCGGAAGGTTACCCACGGTGTCGCTGCTAACAGCATCGCTCAAGCGCGTGATGTCGCCATTGTTCTTTGGCGAAGGGTTCTTCGACGAGAATTTGCGACTGAGCTTATCCTTGAGCTTCTCTCCAAACGTCTTATCCGCACTGTCTTCGCTGGCCGCGGCGTTGGTACCAGAGGAAGAGAAGTCGAACTGTTCATCGCTGTTGTGGTCAATGAGCGAGGCCTTGGCCTCAAAACTGGACTCCGAGTGGTTTTGGATATCGTTGAGGCGGTACATTTCCGTCTCCCAGTCTTGCTGGTGGTCCTGAGCAGCAGCGCCTAATGCAAACAATTCGTTCTGGGCCTGTGCCTCTTGCGTCAAGGTCTTCTCGGCCTTCTTATACTTGATGGAGGACTGCCTCTGGAACGAAGTTCTGTCGTCTTTGGCTGGAGCAAAGCGGGCATCAGGATTTTTGGACAAGACGGCCAAAACAATGATGCCAATGATCATCATCAAGAGCACGAAGGAGAAGGCAGCATTCAAGATGAAAAACACCCACCCCATGATGGAGGCCACCTGGGCGGGCTGGCCGAAAAGATCGGAGAAAAACACAAACAAGAGCGAGTTGATGGTCACCACCACTGCCATGCAATAGTTCAACACGTTGGTCGGCTTGTTCATATATGGGCTTTGAATGAAGAGGAATATCATGTAAGCCAAGTCGAGCAAAAAGATCACGATGGACGAGACCTTGCCCGAGCCCTGACACAAGCTGACGAAAATGGCCTTGACCAAGCCATACACCATCAACACCATGCCAAACCAATACTTCTGGGCATTGAACATGGTGTAGCAGAAGCCAAACTTGTGCAAGACGCGGGTCTCACCATACAAGAGGGCAGCCGGGTTGTTAAACCTCTGCAGCGAGCTTTTGCCATGCAAGTGGGTATTCCAGAAGGAATAAACCATGATTCCGATGGCCAAGATAAGCGTGAGGCATGCCAATACAATGACGGCCGGCGAATCCTGCACGGTGAACTCGAACAACGACAATATCACCAACTGAAGAAAGCCAATGTTGATGTAGCGCAACAAGGCGCCCTTCAATATGATGGGGAACGACGAGCGGAAGTGCGAGAGGCGGTTTGGGTTCATTTTCTTCATGCGGATGAGAAGCACGGCAATCAGCTTCACCATCACAAGCACCACGGTCAAGACAAAGCCGATAAGCACGAAGAAGGCAAAGCCCGTGACCACAATGGACGTGGGCTCGATGTGGGAGTTGTAGCCAATGCGCTTGATGCCGCGCAAAACAATCAAGTTCATGTTGGAGTTCAAGGAAAAGTCCAACGAGCGCTTATGGCCAGGCAGGATGGCATAGTCGTTGAGCACATAGTCGTGCAAGTTGTTCAAGTAGCCCAAGGCTCTTTGCACCAAGATCTGCTTGCTGGAGCTGAGGAAATACACCGAGGGCGTTCCGCCAGTGGCCTGCACATACCAGCGGAAGATCTTCTGCATGAACTCGACCCGAATCAAGCCCATGGACCAGGCCAAGTTTTCGGACCACGCGGACGCGATGGGAGGCACCCGCTCCACGCTCTGCATGCACACCACCACCACCGACTGGAAGTACAAGAACAACGACACCGCATTGGCGGCGATATACGACGCAGCATTGGAGTTTCCGAACGTGGACATGACCGCGGCAATGAGAAGCCCCAAGCCGGCTATGCACGCGGAGGCCCACTTGATACCCGTTTGCGACACGGTTTTGCCGTTGGAAAACGACGTCTGGAGACACGACAAGCGCTCGCCATTGCTCTGGTCATAGACATTGAGCTTCACCACCGCGTCTATGTCCGGCACATTATAAGCGATGTTAGGGATCTGGTTGGCGTATTCCTCGGAGATATACTCGATGGACTCGATCTGCATTGTACCGGGGTAGATGGGGCAAAACTGCTTCCATCCGATATCACACATGTTGATGGTTTTCTCGATGATGACGAAGCCGTATGCGTACACTTGGATGTGGGCCATGACCTTGGCGGAGATTTCCGTGGTGAGGTCAAGGTTATACCGCAATGACCGGTCATCGGGATTGAAAGTGACGTTGAAGTATGAGGGGGAAATCTGCGAGTTGGCCATGCATGTCACAAGGGAAGTGGCGATGATACTCCTTTTGGCATACACCGGAAGTATCCACGCTAGCAAGAAAAGGGGATGCATGGTGGGGAGTATTAGGGGGCCGAGCTTATTTAGACGGAGCTATGAGTTCCTCTGAAGATTGCGGGTCGGCTTTCTGTGACTTGGTATCAAGCACAGGAACGGCTCTGGTTGGGCTTGGGATGGATATTGGCAACTCGAGTATGAGAGGCCAAATGTTTGTGTCTAGGGGAGCAGTTCTCGGAAGTGGCTCGGGAAGGGTGAAACAACAACAGGGACGGCTCGGGAGATTGCGGCAGCGACGAAACAGGGGGGGTCACGAGGAAGCCTAGGAAACCAGATAAGCAGGAGCGAGAAGCACCGGAAAAGACCTAGGGGGTGCAGGGTCCACAGAAAAGGGGTGGTTGAAGGGCTCAGGAGGTTGAAAAACAAGCGCCAAAAAAACCCAGGCCTTGGACTGATTCGAAGCGCGCAATCTGGGAATTGAAGAAAAAGAAACGCGCCCTCATGCGCAGTCACGTGCCGCGCGATCCCACCGGGCCGCAGCACGGCCCGCCGCCAGGACCAGAGCAAACGCCGTGAGAGCACGAGGTCGGCGGGCGGTGCGGTAACACCCGAGGGATGGGCTACGAGGGGCAGCGCGAAGGGTCTCCATGCCCAAGATGCAGCTCCCATTCATGCATTCACGCATTTAAGTTGACACCTACGCGCATGCCCGCATGAATGGGAGATGCCAGTTGGCAAGCGCGGCCGCGCACGGGCGCACGTGAGGACGGCCGCGCACGGGCCTCCAGCGTGGGAGGTTTGCAGCTCGACTGCGCCACCGAGACAATGGCGCCGCACGCACGGACCGCGAGGAATGCGCCGAAACCTTTAACCGGCGGCGGCAAGGGTGGACAATGGCAATATTGACCGGGCAGTGCGCCCACCAGGCCCTTGGGCGTCGGGGGTGGGTCCATGGGTTTTGTCAAGAACCGCTGGCGCTGAACGTTTGATGCGCAGATTATGATGCGCAGATGCCGTCCACACTGAAGAGGTCCGTGGGGAGGCACTGGAGTGTCCCTCAGGAGGTATCAAGGGAGGAACTTCGGGATTGAGACAGAATTGAGGTCTGAGATGAGGCACTTCGGGGATGAGAAGCGTTTCAGGTGGGTTTGAGGAGTGCAGGCGCTTCATGTTGGGACAAGATGGTGATTTCGAAGCAACAGGGAACTGGCATATGACTGGGGCCGATGGGCTCAGACTGAGGGCCAGTGTCCAAGAGATTCGCCCGTGCTTATTCGAAGTCCAGGCGCGCTCGCGGAATAGGCAGGGTCCGTGTCCTGCACCTAGTCCGGGTTCTCGACACATTGTTCCATATTTTTGCCGCAGGTTGGCGCCGGGGAGCAGGGCGGCAATAGACCGGTTTATTCTGGGCCCCTTGTTTCGTGGCACTGAATGTGGCAAGGCGACGGGCTTCAAGTGGGCATCAGGTCTACACCCGGGCCATGCATCAGGTCTACACCCGGGCCATGCATCACGCCTACACAGGCCAGGCATCACGCCTACACAGGCCAGGCATCACGCCTATACCCAGGCCAGACACCTAGGTCAGACAGACCTGAGACACTCTCGTGATACCAGGAGGGCCGGGCACGTGACCGCCGGGTTGCTCGTTGCCGAAAAGCCAAGCAGTTTGGGGACCGCCGGGTTGCTCGTTGCCGAACAGCCAAGCAGTTTGGGGACCGCCGACCCGCAATTCAGGACAAAAGCATGCGCGCCGCGCCGGGTCCCAAACTTTTGCAACCGCCACTTGGGCCAGTTTCAAGTCGCGAACCCACGGGCCATGTGCAGGGCGGTTCGGCGAGCCGGAGGCAGCACAACGGGACAGCACAACGGACATCGCTCGAGGGCACCACGTGACTGGTTATTGTGCCGACAAAAAAAAGCATCTTTGAAACGTCGCCTTGTCGATAAAAGTTCACAAGACTCGTTTCTCCTTCGCCACGTCATAGGCTTTAAGCCTCCATGTGCTCGCGGCACTGCAGGGTCAAACGAGCGCTGGAACCCGAGTCGGAAAGTGAACCATCCGAGGTGCCATGTCATTCTCCGGAGGCGTACACACGGGCTTTTCATTATGGAAGGACGGATTTGGGAACTGTCTTGTGGTCGGAACTGTCTTGTGGTCGGAACTGTCAAAGAAGAAAGACAGAGCAAGGCTCATCTTTTGGCGCTTTTGCTGGCTCCGTTGACTTACCCAGTCCCAGGCGCGAATCTCCTCTTCAACTCCGCCTGCTCATGATTCAAGCAGCCGATATAGCAGGCCAGTTTACTGGATAAACTTGATTCTTGAAAAGCTTCATCTCCACGCGGCCGATGACTGGAAAAGCAGATGATTGTTGTACTTTGGACTTGGTGCTTCGGAGCGGAGCGGAATCGTCCTCGTTGTATCGCTTCCGCTGCAGAGCTTCTGACATGTTCACATGTTGTCTTTTGACGGATTGGCTGTTTTATTAATATCAGCTGACTGACTTTGCCAGCTCTTTGACTTCAGCTCTTTGGCTCCAGCTCTTTGGCTCCAGCTCTTTGACTTCAGCTCTTTGGCTCCAGCTCTTTGACCAGCTCTCTACCTGCGTTGACCCACCCAGGCTCATTCATTTTTGTCTGTTCCCTTTACATCTGGCCAATCCACCCACGAAACCAATCCTCCCCCGACTTCCCAAGGCAGTGATGCATGGTCTCGGTCTCGGTTTCGGAATCCTAAAGTCTGCAGCGGCGGAACCTGAAAGTTCTGATTCGGTCTCCATGGCGGGAGTATCAGTTGCTAGCCCAGCTCAGCTTGGTCCAGGGCCTACTCTCTTGGGTGTCCCAGCCTCAATGACTCCCATCATAGGACAACCTGTGTGGATCTTTTCCTACCTGACAAGGTCCCAACCCGCCCGTGCTTCGAGAAGGCGTTTCTGATGCCTCCAAGAAACCATCAAGCTCTGCCATTAACTCTGCCATTAACTCTGCCATTAACTCTGCCATTAACTCTGCCATTAACTCTGCCATTAAGCTCTTTTCCAAAAGCTCTGCCATTATGCTCATGCTCCGTACTGGTTGGTCTTCCCCAGCCGTTCCTTGGCGGGAAGGCATGACATGCAAATCTGCATCACTACACCCAGATCACCTGGTAACATCCGCCGGGATCAACTATTAACGGGCCTTCAAACAGTATCATAAGAAATTGATACCGAGATTGTCAGATCCACAGGGTAGTGCGCTGCCCATGGCTACACAAGCGACGTGCGGTAGCAAGGTGAAACCGTCACCCGCATGGAAAGGCCGGTCCGATCCTGGCCTATTTCCGACCCTTGGACGAGGTGCTTGCACCTTGACCAGTGCAACGCCGTGGTTTGGTTGGATGCAGGAGCGCCGCCTCAGACGCCATTTTCGTCCAAGCTAGCCAGACTGGGACCTTTAGGGCGCTAAAGGGATACGGCATGGCCAGTCCCCTTCCTCTCATCACACCCTCCAATCACACCCTCCAATCACACCCTCCAATCACACCGTCCAAAGGTGGTGCAATCGGCACCCTCCATGAGGCGCTTTCACCTATCAATTCCAGATGACCCACTTTGTTGAGGGACCACCAGCCCATCCTCAGGTACTTGGCGCTGAAAGAAAAGACCTACACGACCCTGTCTTTACGATTTCTGATTGAAAAAACAGGGGGGGTTGGAAAACAGTATATTCTAGTCAATGTCCCGAGACATTCTTGTTGACTATCCAGAATCACCTCAAACACATGCAGTGGATGCCTCAAAAGGAAAGAACCCATAGCTACGGATTGATACTGGCCCCGGCATGAAATTGGATTCACTGTGATATCACGTGGCCCACGCTGTTATCGATTACAGCGGCCAAATCGCCTCTGTCCCTTTGCATAAGCTCCGATTAGCGGGTGGATCTGATTGGCCGGGTCTACCCATAAATCTCTTGAAAATGTCAATAGCAGAGACATTGAAAAAGGTTGGCTTCCTAGCAACAAAACGATTTTGAACGGGACACCGCTGCTGCAGAATTCTTACTGATGTTGGTAAAGTTCTGGAGGATAATCATTCAGGATCAGGCAATATTAGTTGACCGGGCACCTGAAAGTTTCTTTGCACAACACCCCATCACCAAAGACGAGGAGTTTCTCAGATTCAAAGAGAAAATACCGAGTGGAAGAAGAGTTAGGGCTGTGTGATGATGTGCAAGTCATAACCCTGGCAAACATCTTGGCGCCTTTGTTTCGGAAGAAAGTTGACCTAGTCGACCTGATGAAGTTTGCTCCAGCAAGCTTTACGCAACCCTAGTCAGCGAATTCGATGGAGTGAAGCAAGAGTTCAATTGAGCAAGATTTCAATGAGTGAGCAAGATTTCAATGAGTGAGCAAGATTTCAATGAGTGAAACAAGAGTCAATGAGTGAAACAAGAGTCAATGAGTGAAACAAGAGTCAATGAGTGAAACAAGAGTCAATGAGTGAAACAAGAGTCAATGAGTGAAACAAGAGTCAATGAGTGAAACTGACCCGCGGATCTCATACTCCGCGTTCTCTGAGAAAGACAGGGAAAGATCATGAGGAAATCATGGCTTCTGTAGGCGACCAGGTATGAGAAGTGATCAATGACAGGTACTTGAATGAAGATGCCAGGAATTACTCCTCAAATCTAGCTTGGAGTCAAATGAAAAGAGACTCAATTCCTTGGAAAGACTGTAACTGAGATGGGAAAGTCTGTGAGCTCGATGGAAGAGACTGGAAAGGAGTTACATGCATCTGCCCCCGAGGAATATACTCAATTGAACGATGACATTCTTCAGAGTGCTCACATATCGGCGGTTGTGTGTGATAAGGTAGCGGGACCCAATGCCAAATCCATCAGTCCTGTGATTACCAAAATGCTGGGAAAATTGAGGGCCCTGGTTCTGACACTCCTGAAACTGCCGAAAGAGCTATAACTTCTTCTGAAACTGCAGCAAGAGCTATTACTTCTTCTGAAACTGCAGCAAGCGCTATTACCTCGGAAACAGTATTGGAGGGACCAGCGTACGCAGGTTATCCAGTCCTTCAACGGGCCGTTTTGCAGTTTGGAGTGCAATTGTGCTATTTTTTTACCAAGCCCTCGTTTTCATCAGCTTTCAGCCGGAGTTTGAGGACTTTCTCCTCGAGTAAAGATCTTGAGACATCGGTCCCGTCCATTCTCTTTGCATCGTCATGAACAGTTTGTTTTGGCTGCTTGTTATACTTTCAGACATGCTGTTCAATCTGAGCTTGAGTTTCACATACCTGAAGCGATAAAGACTTTTTGAACATGGTGAACTCTAACTCTTTTTTTTCCAGAGTAGCTCCTATTTCTATCCAGAGTAGCTCCTATTTCTATCCAGAGTAGCTCCTATTTCTATCCAGAGTAGCTCCTATTTCTATCCAGAGTAGCTCCTATTTCTATCAAGAGTAACTCCCTTTGGTAGAATTTGAGAATATCCCCGTGCCGGAATTACTCTTAAACGAGTCTTCATTCTTTTCGGGGCTCTTCCAGACATGGTTCCATTTGAAGATTTCTTTTCACCCTGATCGAGACGGTTGCCGGTACCGGAGCAGAAGAAGGGTATGATTTCTCATGCTCTAAGAACAATGCGGAGAGATCAGATGAGGATTTGTCCCTGTTGCTTGAGGCGGTTCAAGGTGCTACCATCGAAGGCAAATGGCTTAAAATAGAATGGTGAATTCATGGGCTATAATTCAAGTGTTGACGGCTACGAAAGGGAAGAGTCCCTCGGGCCTGTGGCATAGGGCTTCCCAAGCGTGATCTTTCGGTGGGTGTCGGTACGACATAGATCATGCACCTCTCCAGCGTCCGCATGTTGCGTCCTCCGTCGAAGCGCGAGAAGGAAATCAGTGCATGCCGCAGTTTTGTTTGCTGCAAAAAGTGACCCGCTCCGACCTGCCACTTCGGTGCGCGCTAACCAATAGCATACCCGCTTTACAGAACGGCCTCAGACGGCTCTTTACAGAACGGCCTAAGCGACCGTCAACTCGTGCAAATAGGGAGACCTTGTCCGCCAAGTCTGCGACGGAACAGACAAGGTGTCCATCCAGGCCCATCCCAAACCCGCTCTCCTGCACACAGTATGCCCCATGGTAGTTTTGGGTCCCAAGTGCACACAATCAGGTGGCTTAATTGGGTGAGTAGTATGAGCGTAACAGGAGGATGCAGCGGTGATGAACAGCCAGAAAAGCGGGGTTCACAGCAAAAGCGGGGTTCACAGCAAAAGCGGGGTTCACAGCAAAAGAGCAGAAACGCAAATCGTACATAAATGGTAACATAGCGCAATGGTAAGCATTAGGGTGATGCAGAGTGCAGGTTCATGTCAGATTGCTCGGTACGTCTAGTGCTTAGGGAAGAAGCTCCTTGATCCTCAACAAGGAATCAGTCCGTTTGTGGAAAACCCGTCCAGGGTGACCGAGCTGGCCTCCACCTTGCGATGGCTGACACCGCCAGAACGGTCCCGATCCGGTAGCTTTAGCCGAGAATAGTATCTGGGCGGGTCTAATTCGAGCTACCACGACGGCTGACGGCCGGGGGGGTGTTAATTTATAACTCAACATATCATATGGAATACAATGATATCATAGTGATATTTAATATCTTAAGTGTATACATTATAGAGGATTTGTACTTTTATAGTCATTCAAGTAATTAAGGTGGTACTATTAAATCATTATCAGGAGAAAATTCATTTAAATATAAATTACATCATAAAAAAGGTATGATGAATTAATTAAAAACATTAATGGTTTAATAGTTGTATTACTACCGAAAATTTAATTCCAAGATATTTGCAATGGGCCGGGGGCCCTTATATTTGTTAAACATTCCTTAAGAAACTTTATAATCAAAACCTTAAATATATATCACGTGAACAAAAACATACTTTTATAATGTTTTTAATCATAATAGAGGATTTAAAACTATAGGCCTAGATAATTTAGATAAAAATCCTCTTACAAGGAAAAGAATTCTTGAATTAAAGAAAGTTTAGTAAAAACTAGATCTATACTGTCAGGTTCGATAGGTGTAAAGACTTAGAGAAGATGTATTTGTTGCTTGTAAGTAAACGAAGGGGAATCACCCGAGTTATATAGGAATGTCGGACACGACTGCGCCACCGGATTCGGCCGATAGAGACTAGACCGGGCTAGTCGTGCCGAGTGGTCGACCGGATAAGCCTCTTCGAGAAGGGCGTATCAGGCTACAACTCGGAGGAAGGAAACAGAGCGGTTCGGCCCGAGCATAGAGGCAAGGACGTCATACCGCGTCTAGCCGCACATCACTATAGTTTTATAAGGACCATATTTTAATTTTACTAATAGTAAAGAATTTTATTTAATGAAGGTTGTCTATTTAACAAAGCATATTTCGATATTTTAGGACCCAATGGTACTAGTACAGTGTCCAAAGGTAAAGAGGGATCAGGAGTTATTACAGAACGTATACAGTTATCTATTTTGTGACCTTCCAAACATTTATGATAATAACCAGATTTACCTTTTAATAGTCTTAAAACATTTTTATCAATTTCTTTAGTTGATGATATCGATTTTTTATATAATTTAGATAATTCTTTATTTCTTAATATTAAAGGTACTTTAATTGACCTATGGGTAGCACACTACCCATGGGGAGTCTAACATATACAGGTATATAACCGCCGGTAGTCCTGTTGACGGATCGGTCGGACAATCCGACGTCAACGGGGAAGGGACTATTGATGCTGCTCGAAGCGAAGTAAGAGTGACTAATGATTTGGTTGGTGTTCGTGATGAGACTCAGCCTTTGGATGAGTCCTTGCCGCAGAGACCAAAACGATCCACAGCTGTGAAGGCACATGAAAAATGGGAGTCTCTCAAATCCAAGAAGCGTCGTCAGATTGGCATCATATATCTGGACGNTCCAAGAAGCGTCGTCAGATTGGCATCATATATCTGGACGGCTGCAGCGCACAGGGGGAGGGATTTGGATTATCCTTTCGGGAACACATCAAACCACTCGCCAGTTCAGGGGGATGTAACTTGCTAAGTTTTCAGTGACTTTATGATTAAATAACATTGACACTGAGAGTTACAAGACTGTAATAACGAAATGAACCTGCGGGAGATAGAGAAATTCTAAAGTGTTCATAGAGGTTAATTGCGGAAATTTGGCAAGCCTTGTATACACCTAAATTTATCCTCGCATA